>JAPEBW010000343.1:0-60226 GCA_027405785.1 Ophiocordyceps robertsii
GTGCTTCTCGCGTCCCCGGGTCCGGCCCTGAGGCTGGATCTGGCCCTGTGAAAAAGCCCTTTCCTTGTCGTTGGGCTGCATTTTGTGCTTCTCGCGTCCTAGGATCCGGCCCTGTGGCTGCATCCGGTCCCGTGAAAAAGCTCCTTCCTTGCAATCGGATTGCATCTTGTGCTTCTACTGTTACCTGATCCGGCCCGGAGATCTTAACGACATGAGCTGCAGCCAGTCCTATAAGGGTGGTAAGAAAGATCATTGAGGCACCTATGTTAGAAATATAGCCTAAATAAAGAGCGATGTATAAAGAATTTATACTTGGAAAAAAAAACGGTTGCTTTTAATAATCCAATGTATATAGAATAGCTATCTTAAGGAGCCTACCCTGGCACTAACATTACTACTTAAATAGTTTTTATATTCTAGAAAACTCATAGTAAAGCACGGACTTAGCTAAAAGGGGGGCCTAGAAAAAGGCCCGAATCTTAAGAAGGCCGTCGGATTTGTTAGTTCCCGACGTCTTTGTTGTAAAACATAGGTTTCACTAAATATAATCTGTAACCGGTGGTCGGATGCGTGTTAGTTGTGGCGCGGCTATTAAGGTGTGTATTTTCCTTTTGTCTATATAATAACGCGCTTAATAGGAATGCCCCTATTGTGCCTAACAGAGCGGTATTTTACCAGTTTAATAGTACTACTAAGCATAATAGCCTTAGTAAAATCTAAGTCGTTTTTACCCTGTAGCTATACGAAGGTTTGTTTTAAATTCAGCTTATTCATTTCCTCCTGTGCCATTGTTATCAGCGAGCTGCTAGTTGTTAGCTTTATTATGTTTGCAGCCACTAACTCCGTTATTATAGTCAAAATGGCTGCTAGCTCGACGAATATACGTAAGGATTTAATCCGTCTTAGCGCACGTAAGCCCAATGGAAAAAATACTTTAAGACCTATTTAGTTTATAACGTAATTTGGGCGGTAAACGAAGGAGGCCCCGTATGACTATATTAACACGCAACCAAGGCCCCTGGCTAGAAGTTTAATGTTATGAAACGTGCGGTAAGATGCAAGGCGCAGCCTTAGGCGTGTAAGAATAGAAGCACGCCCCGCAATATATAAGAATTGCTGGCCAGTGTCCTAACTAAGGGCTGTGGCATGACTTTTTGGCTTAGCGTAGTAATTGCGCAAGTCTCTCTGTGTTATATACCTCCTATAATTTGACTTGTTTGCTCTAAAATGCCCTCAGTCGCAAAGAGACGTTCCTATGGGAAACTAAGCCTCCTATGAGTAAAATGATTGAAAACATTATACTAGGATATAAAGTTAGTTAGTCTTGAAAGTGTCTACACTATTAGACTGAAGGCACAGTGCCGTGCCAGCACTCTTCTTAACCCCATTAAGGTAAACGCGTCACCTGGCTCCGCCGCGGCAGCATTCATACATACCTCTACACTACTATCCCCTATAGGTGACAGCCCTAGATGCTACGCCGTACCTACTGAGTTAAAGACACCCCCACGGCCTAGTACTCCCTAACGGCGCTTAGGCAAACCCAATATGATGGGGCGCTTTCTCGACCGTTCTTAGACAATAGTCCTGATGGCCGAGCAGTAACCTGTCAGCGTCGGCGGCTATGTCGCTCGATTCTGGGCTGTGGCTTTGCCTTTTCTCAAGAGCGAAGCGAGGTTGTTGCGTTGATGGATAAATGGAATATAAAGAAAACTGACTTGACGAGGACTCTCTATCACTCGGAGGACGGGTCATCGAACTACGGTGGCGACTTTCTCGTTTCGGTTCACTTTTCTCGTCGTTTTAGTTGGTCGATCAGGCTTCCCATCATTCAATGTTCTTTGCATCCCTACATGAACTGACGCAGGAACCCCCTACCAGCGCTTGAGCCGGGTCTTGCTAATCTCGCTCGCACTAATTCACGCCGGAAAAGCCTAATGGTGGCTGAAAATACATATATATACTTGAGTTGCGATGCGAGCGCAAATAGTGCAACATTACTGTACCTGTCTTGAGGTATCGACAACATTCGCCCTCGGACTCGCTGTCGATTGTCATCCACCCGCCGCGTGTAAAGATAGCATGGCGTTGACGAGGCTGGTGTCGGCCAAGTACGTCGCCTCGCACCATGAGCGGTACTGTGCCCAAGCAATGCTGTTGTCCACTGCGGAAGTAGCGTAACAACCAGGGAGCTCGCGGGACAGGACAGGGACAAGAGAAAGAAGTCCAGAATCTCAATCGGTGAGAGGGATGGAGGTCGCTTTATTTATTCGGGCATTGGGCGCGGGGAATGGAACCACTTGAGAGAAGGCGCCTTGAATGTTATCCGTCTGAGATTCAGCATAGATGAAACAGATTCAGCTGCCGACAACGGGGCGGTCAACAGACACAGACTGTTAAAAGAAGGCCCCAACCCCACTATCACTACTGTTAGAAGCCTGGGGGGGAGAAATGCCGCACCCCTCCTTTCATGAATCTACAGGCTGCCTCCGGCCTGTGTACACCGCGGTCGATAGGGGTGTCGCATCCTGACGCGCGTGCCAGCCTGGTGGAGGGCTAGACCATGGGGCGTCATCAGGCTGTCAGCGCCGTACCATCATCGCGCGGCGCCCTCGGTGCGGTCCTGCAACAGCCAGCCCTAAGTCCCAAAACCCTGTACGCAATTACATCGTGTGCGTATCAACTTGCTCTCCCCTTGTCTCTCCTCCAAAGTACTGTTGCCAAGGGGCGATGAGTCTACTAGAGGATTAATGAACTCCTGGTTTCACTTTTGCTGTTTTTACCTGCTTGGAGTATGAATGAGCCTCTACTTTCTACAAGACTCCGTGGCAGCTGTCAGCTCTAGTTCAAGGCAGGGAGCACATATTTCCAACGTATTTGGTCTATGCGTCAAGTCATCTCTATAACAAGCCGCCTCATGTCCGCCCCATTTTAGATCTCCATGTTTTGATCAGCGGCTACCACACTGTCCTTTGTGTGCATCGACCTAGCCTCTTCTCCTCTAGTCTCCCTGTCTTTATCATGATGGCGTATAACGTAGCTGAAAACAATCCCTAAAATGCATTTAAATCATTCAGATAATCTATCAGACACATGTTGAATTCCAGCTCAGTGGGGTGGTAATCATCTCTAAAGATGCATTCTCGCCCCATGTTCATGCACTCTGTGTCGTCGAGTGTAGCAATTCTGCACAGAAGGTTGAAACCTTGGGCCGAAAGGGCAAAGTCGGGACCTTTATTGACAGGTTTCGAATTGTTGTCGTCAGCAAGTTCGGCCGCATTATCCTCGTAGGAAACTCTCAAGGTAAGCTGTTGTTGCATCTTATCCGATCTGAGGGAAGGCGAGGCGATGGACAGATTGGCCAAGGCGGCAAGCAGGACCGTAGTGTGCTTCATGTCCGGCTTGTTCGATGAAGCGAATGGGATTCTTGGGGAAAGAACTGCGTGCTTGGAGATTTGGCCTCAGTGCTACGCCAAGACGCAAAGAGGAGAGTCGCTGTAGTGTATTGGCAGAGCTTCAGGTTCTAAAGGGAGCCCAAGAGGAAAGGTGACAGCGCCATCGAGAGGAATAGAAAGGCCAAGTCTCGGGCAGATCTTTGGAGGAAATATACACATATATAATGTCGACGGTAGATATGGTAAGGGGAAGAAAAGGCCGGGGGACAGGTGGAAATATCGCGCCGACCGGGGGGGAGGGGGGCTCGAGTCGAAACCAAGCCAGCTGCGTCGAGGGCGTCGAATCCTGGTGTATTAGAAAAGGAAGAGGAGAGGGAAAAGCCAGAGTTACATGAATCACTCCAAGAATCGTGCCTTGCGAGGCATCTTGACGACTCGCCACGCGACATCACTAGTCATGGATCCAAAGTTGAAGCTTCGAAACTGTAACGAGTGCATGACTATTGTGTCTAGTCTGGGTACAACCAATCGGCAAATCTTTAGCCAGGATTCGGGGAGGTTGCTGCATGGGATTCTAGGCCCTACGACTGGCTGTCTTTGACGAGGTAGATCGTCCAGTCTATCTTTTCTGCGATATCATGCATCGACGCCGAGTAATGTAGATGCGACACGTCTCGAAGCCATCACCACATTTGACTTTTACTACACGTACTAGCGGCGTTGGAGATTGGAGTCATGTCATGGGTTGGCGACTCACCATATCACGCACTCGCTCCAAGCTATGGATGTTTCACGCGTCAACCGAAACGGCAAGCTGGGGTCCGCGGGTCCCTCTGGCGAGAGCCTTGGTCGTGTAAAGTGCGCACCTCGCCTTGTCGTTGCATTTCCCACGTCTCCAATTTGTAGCCATGGGACACTCATCTCTTCAAACTGCAGCAAGCTACATCTCTTTCCTCGTATGTCTGGGCCTATGATCCCCAACCTTGACATGCAGAATCTTCCATTCCGTCTCATCCCCCTGATGAGCGCCCTCTCTCATATGGGCGATCCAACTACCGAAGGCGATCCAACTACCGAAACAAGTGAATGCGTCGCAACTCTAGCGCCCCTTCTCAGCCTTCCAGGTCCCACACCTGGCTTCTCATGCGATTCGACGAGCGCCCTCTCCAAGACTGCTAGTTGAAACAAGGCTATGGGGCGCGATTCTCGCACTTTTGCTTGACCCACCTGGTTTTACATGATGACGTCCTGAATCAGGAAGCTCGTACTATATATCCCAACCGTGCCCAAGTCCCACTTGGTCATTCCTTGCGTCGTCGACTTCTGCTTCTTCACATTTTGCATGCTCAGCTAAGAGCTTTGCCAGTTTCCTTTCCGCCCTTTTCAGTTGTAGCCACTCTGGTAGTGTGCCCATTGTACACGTTAATTTCTCTTGAGCAAGCGCCGCGCTCGTTTGTTCAACCTTTGTTCGCTTCACTCATGCTCGTCGGAAAGCTTGGTCGAAACATCAGTGGCCTTTTCGCCGGACATAATAATCTACACTGAAGAGACAAGCGAAAACCCACGTCATGCGGATTGACAGCGGATTCCCTGCCGTGGTTATAGCCCTACTGAGCTTTGCCGCGGCTATAGACGCTGCGACGATCCACCCCCTAAGGCAGCTTGACGGCGCCCTGGTCCGGCGGCAGTCATTCCAAGCCGGACGTGAAGTCGCAGGGGCAAAACAAGTCAATCCAAAGGCTGGCCAAAAAGGTAAACAGATTGCCCAGAAACAGCAACAGACTGGCCAAAAACAGCAACAGACTGGCCAAAACAATCAGATCGGCCAAAACAATCAACAGATTGGCCAAAACCAGGGCGTCAAAACCAAAGAGGTCAATGTCAAGGGAGTCAGGGAGGTCTTTCAGATTCCAGCAAATGAGGTCCAGCAGGCGGCGCTCCAAGACGGCACGAAAGGCAAAGGGGCGAAACCAGAACAGGCGAAATCTGAACCGTGAGGAGCAAAGCAAGACCCCAATGGAAGGTTGTGTCATCTAACAGAAAACAGGAGCGATATCAACTTTGTCGATGCATGCGCCGGCAAGAACCTTATGGATGGGAAACAGCAAAAACAAAAGGGCCAAAACTCATGCAACCCGACTCGTAAGTAACGTCTCAAACGAGCCTTTTTGGAATACCCTGCCTAACACATTTGCAGCCATGGGCGAGATTCCGTCCGTCAACAATATGCCTACGGTGTCTATCACCAGTCCACAGATGTGTCAGAACATCAAGGCAGGACAGGCGTTCAAAGTCGTGGCTAATTATAAGAACATCCTTCTTGGAAGCTTCACGAACCCAGACGAAACATATAACCTTGCGCCATCGAGGTTGACTCAAAAGGGGGAACTAATCGGCCACACGCACATTACATGCCAGCGAATGTCGGGAAACTCTTTCAATCCTGCCAACCCCCCCGATGCCGAGAAACCAGACTTCTTCAAAGGCATCGACGACGGGGGCAAACCTGGCCAAAATGGCGTCACTACAGTTGAGGCCACAGTCGAAGCGGGCGATTTGAAGGGTGGGCCGGGTTGCTATCGTTGTTGCACCATGACGGGCGCCTCCAATCACCAGGCTCCCGGAATGCCCATTGCCCAGCGAGGATCCCAGGATTCGTGCACATTCTTTGCCTTTGGCGGTGCACAATGCGGCTGTGCGGCCCAAGGCGGAGGTGGACAAGCCCAAGGCGGAGGAGGGAAAGGCGGAGGAGGGAAAGGCGGAGGTGGAAACGCCCAGAACCAAATAGTTAAAGGCGGAGGCGGAAAAGCCCAGAATCAAATAGCCAAAGGCGGCGGCGGCGGCGGAGGCGGCGGCGGCCGAGGGAGGGGGAAACAGTAGTGCCCGGGGAAATGAAGACGTAGTCGAAATCATGCAAAGATTTGAATCAAGAGATGGATGGGACAGCACCCAGCAAACTGGCGCTGTGTGGCAAAACCTCTTTTGTCTCACGGGCCTATGGGGAGTTTCTAGGCCTGGAAAAGAGGCACTGCCCTGGAAGAGGTCAAGGAAGCATAGAATTGATATATTACATGTAATCTTCAATAGCAATTACGAAAATGTTACAAGTTTAGAGCGAGCAGGGGGTCCGTCAGGACTCGTTTCCACTTGTGGCATGTGACTTGGAAAGCTACAGTCCTTGCCACCGAAACCTTTCTCTGTCTTAATTCCATTGTCTATGTAGAGATTACTTTAGTTGTAAAACCAGTATGTCGCAGCGTAGGCGGCGCTATCGTCTCCTGGCCCCTGTTTGCACTCATGGGCAACACCGCCGGCGGTGAGGAGGCGATAGACGTATTGACTGTCGTCCTTTGACTTGAGAGCAAGCCACTCGATGGTTTCCGCGCCATTTGCTCCCGCCTCTTCCTTGCTGGGAGCCTCTACGCCTTTCAGTAAGTCGACGGCCATGTTTATCTGGCCGTCGCGGGAGACAAAAGTAGGCACGCCCGCGCTGTCGAAGAAATGGTGGCCCATAAAGGGCAGCGGCTTCGACCCACAGACAGCCAGGTCGGCGTCCTGGGCAAAGGGCTCGGTCAGAGAAGCTCCGGGAAAGTTAGCATCCATGCGGCCCTCTGTCGAGTTGTTGAAGTTGAGGGGCACGGGAGAGTTTGCAAGGGCCTTGCTGGCGAGGTTGTCGAAGTCGTTTTGCGAGAGAGACGACGGGCCCCGACCGGGGTAGAGGTCGGTGATGTCGTAGAGCATCGCGAGAGCCCCCTTGGCCGTCGAGTTGCCGGTTTGTGGGTCGCAGGTGTAGTTTTGGATGCCGACGCCTAGGGCAATGGACTTGAGACTCAAATTAGTTGGTGGTGGGGGAAGCCCATTGCCTAGATTTCATGCAAATTAGCTCTGAAGCTGACATGGCCGTGCATTTCCTTCACGCACCTCCGTTTGGCAGTGCTGGAGTTGCACTGTTGGCTGCTTGGCAGGGCGTGGCGGCGCCCATGGCCCCGAGGGCCAAGAGAAGAGAGAGGGGGAGAAACATGACTGCGTCGATCCGGGTATAGAAACTCTTGCTCTGGGAGACGGCGGAAGAAGCAAGCGAGCAGGTGTCAAGCTCGAGGACATGCCATGACGTTAAGCGACATGGGAGATAAGATGGCAACGTAGATCTTGCAGATGGTGAACTAAGAGCTCAGGAGCAAAGGTCCAGGGGGCGCCGGGCGGGTTTAAACGAGTTCGGCTCCTGTCAATGTAATCTTGACGCCCCTTCAACCATGTTCATGGCCTTGTAACTCTTAGTTGCGACAGAGATGCTGGCCAGCACGGGTGTGCTAGCCGGCGAGCGAAACCTATTGAAACTTAATGTTTGTTCTACCCAGCAGATCCTGAATCAAGACCAGCCTGGCGACCCCATTGTGGTGCGGATCTGACTCTCCAAGGTAGCCCTACGAGCTGCCTTGTACGTGCTTGACAAGTCCAAGGCTCGCCAACCAAGCCATGGCCGGCTGCATCCCCAGTAGAGTGAAACTCATGGAAGAGTAGTCTCTGTTTCAGGCTCGGAACTCACAGTGCACCTTTGTTGGCCCTGAAGCGCATGACGGGATTTGCCGCCCGACGACAACGGCGGTCCATCAACATTACCTGTGCACAAGTACGGACGCCTCTGTGAAGAGATTCGTTATTGGCAGCGTCGCTTGGCAAACGGGCTGATCCAGATAGATGCGAGGTGCGTGCTGCAAACCATCAATTCGTGTCATCTCGTTGATGAGCATCATGTGCGGCAGATCATCCTTGCTGGTCAGACGACATTGGCCATGTTTTACCCACAGCACAATACTGCTGATGGGCGCATGACACGTCAAAGTCATGATTCAGCACTGAAACTTGACATGGGCTACATGTTATGACGCGCGAGTGTGTCCGGTTGGGCGCTGGAGACGAGCCATGGACGACAGACGGACGTCAAAGAAGCCCCTTTGAAGTCTATTGCAACAAAGCAAAGGCAAATCCTCTGCTCCTCATGGCACGTGATGGCTGTGCTGATCAGAGCTGCTAGACTCGGAGCCTCCCACCCACCGTGCAGACGGCATAATCACATCTTGCCCCGTAACGGGAGGCCTTTTCACCCCGATCTCTGCCTTGGCGCAGATTGGACCGCACAAGCCTCAACTTATTGACAATATCCGTGACTGGCGCGCCATGTCCTTTTCCAGGGTTCAAACTGGACTCGTCGCGAGAGAGATCAGCCTTGTCGCTGTCTTCGGCTCAACAAGCAAGGCGTCGTTGTGCCGTCGAAACGCCGTGCCGTCGTCGACGAGCTTGCAAACTAACAAGCACCCGAAACATGGTCCACTCTACCAACGGATCCCGCTTCCGCCTTCTCGGAGGGACCCCTGTCTTGTAGGTTCATGAACAAGACAGCTGTGAGCATGTCTGACCCATCCAAGTAGCCTCACGGCCGACGCCATGCATTCGGGACAGGCAGCTGGACTCTAGAATCGACTCTCTCCTCAGTCAAGGCGTTGCTGAACAAGTGTTCCAACGCTATGTTGGCAGCTTTGCCCCCAAATGCCCCATTGTTGTCTTCCCGCCCGGCACAGCAGCCGAGCGTGTCAGAAAGACGAAGCCATTGCTCTTTCTCTCCATACTCGGTGTCGCTTCCGCCGGCTACTGCACCGTCACCACGCAGAGGCAGTTGGCAGCCGAGACGAGGAGGCTGCTGGCAGAGGTTGCCATTGTTCAGGGTGAAAAGACGCTCGAAGTCGTTCAGGCGCTCCAGGTGGCTTCGGTCTGGCACAGAGCCCCGGACGACTACAGGCAGATGAACTTGAACCAGCTGGCCCACATTGCCGTCAACATGGCCATCGACCTCGGCTTGGACAGCGTCCATGTTTCAGAGCAGGAGGGCAAGGGTCTTGAGCGCTGGGCTCGGGCTGAGAAACGGCGGGCCTGGCTGGCCTGCTTTCTCTTGTCAACGAGGTAGGCTATTCTGCAACGTGGAGTTGATGGACTGACTCGGCCTCAGCCTGTCGTTGATACTGCGACGACCCAGCATGATGAACTGGACGGGCAGGATGGACGACTACCTCGCCCAACTACAGCAATCCGAGGCATCCCCAACAGATGCTTTCCTTTGCCATCTGGTCAGGGCGGAGCGTCTCTGCAACGCTGTGGATCAAAAGTTGTGCTTGAGCGACCGCTCAAGGGCAGTATCCGTGCGTGACCGAGTCGCGATGGAGACTATCCAAGACTTGCAGTCACGCATTAACTGCCGGCCGATTGGCCAAGTCGATTCGCTGCAGAGAGGTGAGCACCCCCTGACACCACTGTTCCCCTGCTGGCAGAATGCAGATAGTTGACAACAATCCCCTTCCAGCCCTCGTCGACTTTGGCACATTGGCCGCCTCCCTGTATGCCCACGAGACTGCTCTGCATAGTGACCATAACATCCAAAGTTTGAGGCCCCATTCGCCGCAAGGTCTCTCAAGACTTGCACCTTGACCGACGGAGAAATCATGGACGCAACTCGCCTCTCCATGCTTCACGGAGTCATTGTCTCTTCACACGGTCTGCTGGATGCCTTTCTAGGCTTACCGCTGGCCGACATGCTCACTCTTTCACCACACATTTACGCCGGCCGCGTCATCTACGCAATCGTGCTTTTACTCAAGTTGCACAAAGCAGTCAGTGCCACGAGAGAGGGCACCGGCGGCTTGCCTCGCATCGACGAGTTCCATGTGGAGGAGTACCTTGAGCGACTCGCCGTCGTTTCAACCGACCTCGTTGCGAGGGATGAGCGCAATGCTCTAGGCAGGGATTTTTTGATTATGGGTCAGTTGAAAGGCTGGTTCCATGCGAATCGACACCAAGAATCGCTCACGGCGGAGGGAGGCAATACGATGAGAGATTCGCGCCCCCAAGGCAACAACAATGAGCCGTTGTCGGAGACCACGACGGTTGAGATGCGCTCATCGGAAAGCACCGGAGCCGAAGAGGGTCTCCCGTCTGCCTGCGTCCCCAACGGGTCCTTTCTGTGGTCCACGGAAAATGGAGGCAGCGATGATTGGATCTGGGAAGAGTTCTTCAACGTAGAGATGCTCGGCTAACTCACGGCGTGTCGGGCAAGACTTGTCAAACGCTTCCGATCCTTACAGGGGAAGCAGTGTGCAATTATCTAGCAAAGCACCCATTTATACGATGCTCATACCTCTCGTCTCTTTTTTCTTCTATTAGCCGAGCCCGTCGTACTCGACGCTTTGCTCTCATCCTCTCAGCCCTCATCAGCTTCGATGATAATCACCCTTCCATCTCAAGCCACTTGATCCGGCTTCTCTCCCATGGGCTTGCTCTTGACAGATCGCCACTCGACGCCAACAGCACCAAGAATGGAAATGCAGGCAAGGGCCAAGGCAACCACAAAGGTCTGCAAGATGGCATCATTGTACACCTCCAACACCGGAGTCACGACGTCGGCTTGGCCGGGAGCCGCTCGCCGCACCGTTTCTCGGAGGTCGGCTGCCCCAGACTGCAGGACGACGGAAGGGTCTAACTCGGGGACCTGGGCCCGCATGCCAGAGTCGAGGTGGTTGCTGAAGACATTTTGGCCCGCAGCAACGAGACGGCGCCGCCGAGAGAACGGGCGAAGACAACGAGCGACGTCCCGATGGAGACGTCTTCTTCGGAGAGGACAGTCTGGACTGCAATGTTTGGCAGTTCAAGCCCGATGCCTGCGCCCGCACCAAAGACGATCTGGAACCCAAGCCTAGGATAGATGAGTTCAAGAACGGCCGCGAGTCTTGCTTGACAGCGTCACTCACCACATGGACAAAGGAGTGTCCACTCTGAATAGAAGGAGTAGCCCCGTGCCAACTGCCATGATGACGGAACCTGAAATCAAAAAGGGGGGTGTAGTATCCAACGGCAGTGACGCCTAGACCGCCGGCGATTGCAAACACCACTGCACTTACCGTCTACCCGTCAACGGCCCGTGTTACTTTCCTCTCGCACCAATGAGGCAGTACTTACCAACGCTCAAAACCGTGGGAAGGTCGTGAATGCCCGACTCAGCGGCGGAGTCTCCGTTGATTGCCTGAAACCTACAGTGTCTCGGTCAGTTGGAATTTCGCCTCAAAACCTGCTGCGACTGACCAGATGGGCAGATAGTAAATGAGCAGGACAAACAACGCGCTGCCGAGAAAGACATAAAACGTCGAAAAGGCCACCGTGCGCTGTCGAGCAATACGTAGCGGCACGGTTGCGTCTTCGCCCCGGACCCATTGCGAGGCAGCCCAAGCAACCATCAAGAGCCCAAACACAGTCAGCAGCGCAATCTCGCGGCCATTGCTCCATGGGTACTCGGTTCCTCCCCACTGGAGGGCAATCAGGAGACTGGTGATTCCCGAGACGAAGAGGACAGATCCAATGGGGTCGAATTTCCGCAGCACCGATATCCAACTTCCCTGTTTGAGCTGTGGTTGTCGGGGCAAGTGGAGAAACAGGAGGATAAAGGGGATGGCTACGGCGCCAATGGGAAGATTAACTACAGTCGACTTAGTGTCAGCCGCACAAAGACTAGAGACTGGATGCTCTTACTGTAGAAACACCATCTCCAGGAGACGTGACCTGGACACATCAGCAACAGCACCACGATGGAGGAAGTCTAACGGAAGTGGCACAAACTCGTAAATGCTCCTCCCAGCAAAGGCCCAACCACACTGGCTATCCCCCAAACGGCGCCGATGACTCCGGTAAACGCCGGTCTTTTCGCCGAGGGAACCGACTTGGCAATGATGATGAGGGCGCCAGAAAAGATGCCAGCGCCTCCGACCCCGGCAATGGCCCGGCCGACGATGAAGGCGACGGAGTTGGGGCTCGCTCCGCAGATGGCGGACCCAACCTCAAAGATGACGGCGCCGACAAAGGTCCACTTGACGGACAGCAACGTGTAAAGCTTGCCAAAGAAGAGCTGGAAGCTGCAGGTGGTGAGGAGGTATGCACTGCCGTACCACCCAATGTCTTGGATGCTGTGGAACTGGGAGGTGATGGTGGGGATGGCGGTTGCGATGATGGTCTGGTCCTGTCCGGTGGAAGCAATCCGTGTTAGAGAGGCTCTGTGTGTGGCTTGAAACATGTTGCAGTAAGGAGGATGAGGAAGAAGTTGAAGGGCAAGTACGAACCAAGGCGACCAAAAAGACGGTCAGGCAGAGAGCCACAAAGATCAGAGCCAGCTTCCATCCAGAAGGATATGTGGGCTCCTCCGAGTGCAAAGTCTGAGCAGAATGGTTGTTGTTACTACCAGCGGGCTCAGGTTGAGACTTGTCGAAGCCCAGTGCTTTATGTTCACGCTCCATACTCGGAAAGTCGCTTTTTCGGATTGGGAAGACTTGAGAAGAGATACTAACAGCAAAGATGTCTGGAAGCCATCATGCTCTCTTTGCAGACACATTCAGCTATTTAAACCTGACGAATAGTCGGCATGGCGAGCGGCCAGGCCTGCTGCAGGCCCCCGAGAACGCCCAATGAGGACTGCTATTGGATGGCCGATTGCCTATTTCGGCGCTTGCTATGGAGAGGAAGCATGGCGCGCCCATTGGTACCCAAGGTAGCAGTTCCTCGGCCGACCCATGCGGGTCCGATTTACTCTGAACTCGCGAGATCGGGCGGCATTGAGATCATTTGCCGAGGAAACATTCATCCGGTCATAACCTATCGTTTGTACAGCCTTTATCACTCGTTCTGCGGCTCAGGCTTGCGCATGTGTGCGGTGTTGGGCGAAAAAAGGCACCCACAGGGGCCCCTCAGGGACCCCCTTTTCCCCTGAGCATGCTGGATGCGTCTCATTTCGCTCAACGCCAACTTCCGCTCCACGACGCACATCGCCCCTGTCCCTCACGCGTGAATTGACTCCCGGTCTAAAACTTTCACATCCACATGAGAGCCTGGCCGGTCTCCCACTATACATGAAAGGAGCCGATATGATTACAAATGCTTGACGGGAATAACAATAACACGCGACGGAAAACTTCGTAAGAAGGGTTTCCCCCCCTCACTTAGTCGCCTCCCTTGCCTACCAAACTAAAGGCTCTATAGTCCCTCTGCCTAGTTGCCTCGCTCTTCCACGCAGTCTAAGATGAAGTCTTCGCTTAAGCTAATATATCTCGCGGTGTCGATTGCCATGGCTACCTACACAACCGCGAACCAGCCCCAGGCGTCCCACGTCATTGCGTCCGCTGAAGCACGAACTCACGGGTCGAAATCATATACCATCAAGAAGCTGACTTGGGAGGGTCAAGTTATCCCCCATCAGCCCAACATGACGTTTACTGGCTCGGCAGAAGCCATCTTCCCGCAGATTCTGAGCGTGAATCCAGACTATCCACAAGACCATCCTGTCAACACCACTGCCAAAATTATACTATCGAAGCGAAGCGTGAGTCGAAACCTCTGGTCATCCACTTTAGCCTCCTGCTTCTCAACAGCGCACGCCTCTCGTTGCACAGGCCTTCAAGACAAGCTGCCAGTCGCCTCCTCAAGCCCCCGTCGATGCAGTCAACAGGGCCCTGAATGGTTCGTATGCCTACTGCCGCCTCTCACATTGAGACTAATACCTCGACGTCCAAAAAAGACGCCAGAAGAATCCAAGACGGTGCATGCGGGGCAGAGCCTGCTCGTCCACGCAACAACGTCTCCTGCGCGCCGCTCAGCTGCTCTTCGGGGGCTACAATATTCCTTTGCAACCGCGAAACGGAGTACCTGAGTGTGGAATGCAAGACGGTAATCGAAGCAGCGGAGCAAATTATATCGGATTGTGTAAGTGGGACGTTACTTTTCTACTGTTTGAGAAAGTTGCTTGACAGATGCTCGAAGTGAGGGAGCCTCTCGGACGACCCTCTGGATAGAATTGGATTCATCTTATCCCCGGAGCGGCATAGCAGACATCTAACCATTGGTAGACGCGAAACAATGCGGTCGGCGGCGAGGTAAGTCATTGTCTGGTGGCAGAACCCATCCTGTAGTCCCAACTGACCAGCAACTAGGCATTTTCGGACTCGACTTGGTACATGGAGATCTCCAAGTCAGACGAGTGTATTGAAGTCTGATCAAGAGACCTTCTGCTACGTGTATGCACGCTACGGAACACTATTGGTACAAAAATCACGCGGCGACATGCAGCATCGGATCATGGAGCCGGCTTGGTTGACAGCAGCTGGCGGTCGTGCTTCGGGAATATCAGTCACCACTTAGACCGTGTTTGATCAGTTTGCATGACTCCTCGGGCAGGCATTGGGGCGGGAGAAGTCGACCTGCAGCGCCCTTACTGAGACACGCATGGAGACTCCGGCTGCATCGGCCATGCCGTCCACCCCATTAGGCCAGCCGCGAAGTCTTCTTTCCGAGATCTGTATATGCGGCAATGTTTTCGTCTTCAACATATCGGCTGCAAGCAGCAAACTGCGGTTTCGGGTGCCTGTCTATGCAGTAACACCAAGCAAGTGCGCGGCGTGTACCGCAAACCGGATCGGGAGCTTGCACCGCAGACAGCATCAATTTGCAGCCGTCGGGGGGTCCCAGCGTTGCTCTCGTTACTCAGGCCCATGCGTGCTGCCTGCGACGGAAAGCCTAAAGAATCGGAACCAACAGCTTGGTCGTTCTCGACACACGGCTGGGTCACTCCGACCAACTGCATGTTGCCCGCCCATGACACGACGAGACGGAAGCCCGTCCACGCCATGGACGAACTTGTTTGCTGGACAAATGGAGCGGTGGTTCCCTGAGGCATGGCTTCACGGGTGCATAGCTCTCCAGCCTCTTCGTTGTCGACTCTCGTCACTTCTGCAGACACCAACTTCAAGTCAATCTAGACTGCATACTTTCGAGCCAGAATCACCACCTCACCCTTAGCAACATGGCCGCCTCGAAGCTTATCTGCGCAAACTGGGAGCCCGGCCAGGAGGATTGCTTGCAGAACGGCAGGTACAGTTGCAAGAGCTGCCTCCTCGTTGCGGTAGGTCCAAGCATTGGTGCAGATGAACCCATGTTCTTCTTGCACATTTTGCGAGTTCAAAAAGCATACAGCTAACTCCATAGTATTGCGGTTCAACGTGTCAAAAAACGCACTGGCCCCGACACAAACCGGATTGCAAATCGCCCCTGGGCCGCAAGAACTGGCTGCCTGCCTGGTCTCTGGAGAGGCGAACGCCGGCCTTCATTGGATCCGGGTTGGCCAAGCCATTTGGGGAGAGGAAGCATCTCTGGGGCAATGTGCCAGCCATTGACGTCCTTAAGCTTGGGGCAAACGAGGGTGACGAGTACGGCCGAGACATGCGACTTCTGTTTGCCGGTGGGTGTTTGTTCACTCACTCCGATGCTGTCCGAGTTGCCTAACACCAAAACTCCATGTTTAGCCTCGGGAGATCTTCGAAACGTTGTCAAGACGATTGCCCAGCTGCCGAGCAGCTACAGCCACTCCGTCGAGGCGACAATCAACGATCGAGACCTCGACATTGCGGCTCGCAATATCATTCTGCTTCTCATTGCCCTTGTTGTTGAGGACGTCGAGGCGAAAATCGACTGCATGATTCACGTCTGGTACTCTGTTCTCATACGCCAGACAGACAACGACGTTCTTCAACGTCAAATCCGCCCTCTCATTGAGGCTGTTTGTTCCAAGATTGGAGACAAAGACCCTGGAAGCCTCCTCGGTAAGACATGGGAGTTCGGCAAGCGCTCGCTGAGAGTTGTCCTAGAGAAACGATCGTGGGACTGCCTCTTGTCCTCTCTCAATGTTCCCTCGGGGTTGACGGCCGAGCGTGCACTTGAGATCCGGGCCGCTATAACAAAGGCTGAGACCAGGAGAGACTATCGTGATCGACGCCTATACTGCCTATCTCCTTCTCACCGAATCGCTACCAATCAATTCTGGGAAGACGGCCTCCTGCTTCCCTTTGGGTCCCGACGCGCCGACTTTTGTCAACCGAATCCGTAAGCCCCGGGAAGACATTGAAGCCGCAGGCGTGGACAACTGTCACGCTAACAAAAGGCAGAACATTCTTCCAAACCCCTGACACCTGGCCAATGATGGACAGCGCTGAGCCTCTGAATGGGTGGTATTCCAAGGATGTCGCCGAAACGCCACACGGACCTGCTACTGCTGATATATATGGAAAACTTTTCTTTCATATTCGCTCGACCCTCCGATCTTTCCTCGCCCGTCTTTCGGACTTGCCAGTGACTTTTCGAATATTCCAGGTCGATGTTGCCAATCTTCCTAGTCATCTCGAGCCCGAGACTTTTGGTCGCATCGAGGTACGAGTCATCCATGTCATTGCAATTGACTCCAACATACAATGACTGGCAACTGATGTACATATTCAGGCATCAAATCTTTCGGATGTTTGTTGGCTGGGAATAGAGCACACGTTGGTCCTGATGGTGCCCCTACTTCAAGCTCCTCTCGACAATCCCCACGCGACCTTGATCACCCTTTTCATGAACGCCGTCGGAGAGGCCACAACATGGGAAGACAAGGTTGAGAGAGTAGATGGGCCTACGACGAAGCGCCTTCTCCAGTACCTTCCAGTCAAAGGGGGACAAGAGGTTTCCGTCAATAATCCCGACATTATCAGATTTTCGCTGGGACGGGACATTGTTTCGACCTACGACCACATCTTCGACCGGTAAGTAGACGAGGATGAAGCAGCACAAGCAGTGAGAAAGCAACGTAATGCTGACTGTCGGATTAGCTACTCCCAGAGTTTCAGCTTTGATAAGGTTGGCAACTTGCTGGGTGCGGCAATGAGGGAAAAGCACACTATTGTGGAAAAGTTCCCGTACGGGTTGAAGCTCATGCCTGGGCAACCAGGAGCTCAGGAAGAGTTTGACCGGGTTCTCGGCGGGGGAGAGTCTGGGACGGAGCGTTACGTGGAGTGGAGGAGAATTGGTCCGGCTTTGTTTTGAAGCCCGGGAGCAAGGGACGAGGCAAACGAAGCAACATGAAGGCGTGCTCACAGGGTAGCACAGGGCGGCGCCGTCATGCTTTGCGTAGGCTGCGATAGATGGTATCCGCAGGTTAAGTTTCACTTGGTTGGCCAGGCTCGATAGAGCACGAACACGACATGCTCGGAAAGCCATTGATGCAGCCATTCCCAAGGGGGATGCTCCTTTACGTTGTAGCCGCCGTAATCGAGCCGGGAAGCCGCAGCCTGAATACCATATGCCCGAAGCTGGCTGGGTTAGTGGGCGGAGTGTAGGCGGCCGCGCTGGCGTGATGGTCGCTCGGCCACGCCTCGGAGACGATGCGTGGTAACGGAGTCATGCCCGGGGCAGCTGGCGGGCCGTAGCGTCGTCGTATGACCAGAGGTGTCCAAGGAAAATATACCAGAATACCAGTCATCTCTAAAGGAGGTGCCTCCACTTTTGGCAGAGGTGACTGGTTTTTCAACAGTGTCCAAGGAGCCGTCTCTACTCAGCCGGCGGAGCACACTGGCGGCTATTGACCATACATTTTCCGTCAAACGGCTGTGTGTGTGGCTTGCAGCCCTTGCATATACTTCTCTTGGCACGCACCGGATGATAATCCAGATGCTCCTTTGAGCTGGGGATACACGGTATGTATCTCTAAAGGGGCCAATCCAGTAGATCATGAGGCCAAAACTTGGAGACACTCCTTAAATTCTCCTGTGACGATCTTCGGCCTCAGAACATGCTATTGGACCCAAATTCTCTGCGCATCACGGCTGTCCTCGATCTTGAACTTACAAAAGCTATGCCGAGCCAGTCCTCATCAGAGCCACCGTGGTGGTTACTGCTGGCCGGCCCGGACTCGTATCTCTTCCGAGGTCACTGTATAGAGGAACTCTTAGGAAGCAATTGCCGTAACAAGACGGGTGTTAAGAGCGGGTGCGGCCCCGGGGAGAGACAAACAGGTCGGGTCAACTTGGAATTATCGTCCCTCTCTCACATCTCACATCAACTCTTACAAGTACTACGTTACAAGATGAAGCTCTTCATTGCGATTTTGGTGCTTAGTGTCCTCCAGCGAGCTACTGCCGCTGCCCAGGGGCTTTTAAGCCAATCGCAGGTAAGCCTAAGTGAAGCCCGCTTAGCCTAGGTAGCCATGAGCAAGATGCTTACAATCTCCGTTGAAACTGTGCCGGGACTGGGAATGCACGTCCAAGGACACAACCGGTGCCAGACCCGTACGCTTTCGCTGGGTTTTTCGGAGCTGGGATGAAAACGCCCAGTCGATCAGCGGCTTCCAGGCCGATGGAGGATGGAATTCTGGACAGCGCTTTAGCAATCGCTTCGGGAGGTTCCTGACGGCATTGCGTCCACGTGTGTGTGTTTGTGCAGCCCGGTGGAAGTCCCTTGTAGCCCCTTCTTAGAGGAAGATCTGAGCTATCTCGGAATCACAGCGTGTAATCTATCTCGACCGTTTTCTCCTCTGTGCTCATACCGAGGCTCTTGCATGCTGCACCAATGACTGCTTGGTCATTGGCGCATGCGTCACTGATATTTGTGATCTTCTCAGACTACATTTTGCCGCTGTTGTCGCAGAATCCGCGGATGACCTTCATATCCGAAAGCAATTCCGTCATCTTGTATTTTGCATTGGTCCTCGGTGCCTGGAGGTACCAGGCCTTGCGAGGTTTTGACCTCACCTTCGGAAGTCTGAGAGGACGAAGTCGGAGACGACTCTTCGGGGGACGGAGCTTGCATTGTAGAAGTTGCAAGTGATTCTTGGGGAGTCGATATCATTTGGACAACGACCGAATCAGAGCTTGCCAAAATAACAGAGGCTATTACGTCCGCCGCGGCAAAGATTGACCCTAGGAACCCCCCTTTTCGTGATGAGAAAGGCTTTAGAGAGGCAACTTGCATTGAAAACATCTTCTCCTGCGACAAAACGCATTTTTGGACACGAAAGATTCTCAACTCTGTCAACAACGTTACAGTCCAAACGTCTATGCATGGGGAGCTGGTCTACGTCAACACGGGTTCCAAAGAGGCTCCCCTCAAGATCACAATGGCCACAGCAGTGGCGTTGGGCACTACCAGGGGGTGGATGATAGGAGCCAAGATCGGGGGCAAGCTAGACGTAGGTGCACAGCCACTTGTCGGCAGTCTAACCACCGAGTTTTCTTCGTCTTATAAGGACGAGACAACAATGACGACGACGGAAACAACAACCCAGGAGTAGGTCCCACGATAGCCACTGGCTCTTGAATGCCTCGGCAAGCTTCAATGTTGTGATACTCCATGTTGTGATCTGTGACAGGTCAAGACGGCTCGTCGGTAGGGTGTCATGCATCAAGTGTGTGCGAGCGCGAGCGCCGCACATATTACCTGGCCAACCACAGTGTTCCACGATGCGCATGTTTCAACGAGCCGCCCCTGTGTACGCTCTCTGCCGTCATCCCCATGGACTATTTCCCACGATGGCTGCGGCCCAGTGGCGCGCAACAAATACCCGTCCGCAGACGCCCTTATCGTAGCCCGTTATTGATGCTGTGTTACTTGGGTTGGTAGGGGTGCCGTCACATTTACGTACAATCTTTTGATAAAGTAGCAAGCATGGACGTTTATATGATACCCCAGCCTGGCTGTTGCTTCTGCCTCCAGCTCAGTAGACCCTCGCCTTCTACGTGGCAATCACTCAGTGTAGCGACACCTTCAATCAGCCCCCCCTCGAGCCTCATCATGTCGACCAAGCTCCCACTCCCTTACCGCCGCCATCACCCTAAGCGGATCGGCGGGTGGTTGCCCAAAAACCCCAATGTCATGCTCGGCTGGCTTCGCAAGCTCGTCAAGGAGCTGGACGGCAAAAAGAGGCTCCCGGCCCTCTCCCAGCCCGTTCAGGATTTGAAAGACCTCATTGAGAGCACGGCGGAGCTTCGAATGCTCGCTTCCTCCATGTTTGATGAAGTGCCCGAAAAGGCGCCTTACAATGAGGACCCAGTCGGAAACAAGCAGGTTCGCAGCTACGCGCATATGCTGGATCTCTTCAACGTCGTCATGAACTCAAAGGCCCCCGTCTGGAGCATGCAGGAGTACGGCGTTGGCCTCATCGGGTTCCCATTCAACGCCATCCTGGACTGGCCCATGGCTACGGCCAGCGGATATGCATTTTTCCTCAATCCGCAGGTCAATGCCGGAATCAAGGCCATCCTCGACACCTGGGCCAAGGACTTCCTCGTGACGGAAAGGTCCCGCGTCGTCATCACAACAAAGGAAGACGGGTGGCTGAGCTCCGAGTCGCTGGCAACAATCGAAAGCGACACCAATGTCTCTGTTGGCCAGTCGTGGCTCACGTTCCAGGAGCTATTCGAGTGCGACCCCGAAGGTGATCCTGAGCACTGGGGCTTCAAGTCGTGGGACGACTTTTTCGTCAGAAGGTTCAGAGACTTTGACGCGATACGCCCCATTGCCTACCCAGACAAGCCGGAATGGGTGGTGAGCTCGTGCGAATCAAAGCCCTTTGCCCTGCAGGCAAATGTCAAGGACCGCGATACCTTTTGGCTCAAGGGCCAGCCGTATTCGGTACTCGAGCTTCTGAATCAGAACAAGCGGGCAGACGAGTTTGTCGGAGGCACAGTCTACCAGGCCTTCCTCAGTGCCACGTCCTACCATCGCTGGAGCTCCCCAGTCTCGGGAAAGGTCGTCTACACGCAAATCATTGATGGAACCATGTTCTCGGAGCCGACAATCACCGGCTTCACCAACCCCGAGGGCCCCGATCCGGCTGCTCCGGACCATGCTCAGGGGTACATCACCCACGTCGCCACTCGTGCCATCTTTTACATCGATGTTCCCGGCCCAATCGGGCTCATGGCAGTCGTCTATGTGGGTATGGCTGATGTGTCGACATGCGAGATCTTGAACAAGTTCTCTTCCGGCTTGCCCGCCACCGTCAACAAGGGGGAGGAGCTCGGCATGTTCCACCATGGAGGCTCAACCCACTGCTTAATGTTCCGTGAGGGCGTCAAGCTTGCGTGGGTCACGGGAGCATCCCCCGGGACCCAAGACAAGAACATTCCGATTCGAAGCGAGTTGGCGTATGCCTATGCATGAATCAGGCATCCAGGGCAAAATGAAGCTTCAGCGTCGTTGGTGGATACGAAGTTGCGTGTTGAAATTAATCCGGGCTCCCATGTTTGATTCACGCTGCAATCATTGTTAGCCGAGCTGGCTGGACTTGCGCCTCGGACACAGTCTCCAGATTGACGGCCAAGACGGCACATTCCGACTGGGAACCAACGTAATAGTCATCTCTTTGCTGCTCGTCCTCGAATGATGCTTGCTTGAAGTCCAGATGCTCGATAGTCGTCGCCGAAATTTTATATATATGCTTTCTGATGAAAGTCGTAACAACCAACACTCGAATGCCCCGGGCTTAAGCGTGTCCAACAACCATGTGGAGAAGATGGCTAATCCTGGTCAGAACCACGACAGGCTGCACATACTGCTTCAAGGGATACGTGCGTCGCGAAGGCTCGCTCCTCTCCTGCCGCATTCAAAGTGTTTGGTCGGCTTGAGACATCTCGCCAGGCACATCCAAGTCTTTATCCTTTGAATGGGTGGTTTGTTTTGTGAACCAATGTCATGGCTTCAGTGCTGTCTCGGCTGTGGAATCCAGGGGCAGCTCGGTCTTGAACGAGGGTCCAAAGTGTGAGATTCTCGCCTCTTGAATTTTCTATCAAAAGATTTGGTATTCTGACAAGCAAAAGTCTCTTCGCCTTACCGAGTGCTATCAGCCACCCTCGCATATTTGCATTCCACCTTTCTTCCAAAGTCCTAGGGAGTCATGGCAGGCCACACATCTGAAAAGAATGTTGTCTCAGCCTGTGATCCTCGAATCCATCTTGCTTTGTCTCATCTGCCGCACGTAGCGTACAGACTACAGTCGTGGACTACCTGGTGCCGAAGGCTTGGCCCTCTGGAATCCTGCCAGGTACTATTGTCATGGGATAGGTGAAGCCAAACCCTGGGAGGAACAGGCACCCGCCACCGACTCTGCCTGGACGTTCCCGTCATACACCACCGCACCAAGCCGTTCATGACTTTGCATCGTGGAATCCGTCGTTATCTTATGACGCCAATTACCCGGCCGACTGCCAGCTCAAGCCCGGCTATCGGTACTGTGCCAAGCCCGCTACTTACACCTCTCTAGGGCGGGGCGGGCCGTCCCGCAGCCGGTAGTAGCACCTATCTTTAGTTTATTTAGCCCGGACGCTTACTGTATATCTCTGCTTTCTCTTGCTTCCCTGCATATCGCGACCTGACACCCCCATCTAGTGTACATACTAGCAGGGCAAAAGTCCAGCTGCCATTGAGTGGTCCTAAAGGCGTCGTCGTTTCAGAGATTTTAGGTTAGGCTATGTCGTCACCATCATGATTTAGTAGGTCCATCACACAGCCCTTGCAACCGGGGGGCAAATCCCACGCCACTCGCGATGTATATCTAGCGACTTGGAGTAACCTGTTGCCTTGTGAAGCATCTCTAGCTCTGATGTATATCAACAAAGCCGCCGTCTCGCCTCCTCGTCCAGTAGGTCTCTTCGAGTAAGCCGGGGGGGGGACAGGGTCGGGGCGATATGCTTAATGTGCACCTTAAGGGGCTCAGCCGAGCTTCGTGGCTCCCGCAGCCAAGCAAACGGCCTTGGCGCGTCATAACCCTCGTCATCAATATATAAAAAGGAGTCCAACCGTAGCCCCGCGGGAAACTGTTCCCCATCCCGCATGGTGGCGGATCTACATACTTGAGAGAGAAGCAGGATTGTTATCCTCAACGCAGTGGAGCGTAAAAAAGGCTGGTGGCAGTAATTCAGCCCATGACGAGCGCCAGTCTCCATCTGCTCCTTGAACGACGGCCACTGTCGCTGTTGACGAGCGCAGGGGCCAGTGTAGCCGTGTGGCCAGTGCAATTACAAGTTGTAGATTCAACGCAGGATATACGCCAACGGCAGCGGCACTCGGTCGCAGCCGACAACATGCTCAGTATATCACTTGTAATTTGCCGCTCATGATCCGATTAAGCTCGTCAAAGGGGGCAAGACTGTCGAAGCCCGCGTCAAAGATGATCTTACGCAGATCCCAAATTGCCGTCGTGTTCTTGGGGGAAATTGCCTTGATTATGTCCTACCGAGCTGAGGTTAGGACTGCGCCATTGCACTCCCGCCGACACTTACCGTGGGAAGAACAACTCGACCGTTTGAGGCTTCGCTCAACACGTCGGGAGCAGCGCCCAGCACGAGAGCTCCAGTGCCTAGAACCGAGCCTATGTCTGCAGAGTACAGATGAGGCCTCCAGCCGAGATCATATGGGAACTTTTCCTGCTCAAAGAATGTTTGGAGGTAGTCGACCCTGACCCAGCCTTTGAGGTTGCCCAGCGTGTTCATGACCTTGGCAATCTCCGTGGCCGAGTTCGCGGCTGCCTTGACGTCGTATGTGGCATTCGGCCTGCTGATCCGATGCTCCCTGATCCTCACCGCCTTTGCCTTTCCAAAGTCCAAGGCGCTCGCTATCGGGCTCTTTTTCAGTTCTCTAAAGGTGACCTGCCAGGTCGCGTTGTCGAACCGGGCGACGTTTGGGTCCTCGGAGCGATCCTTGCGCGACATGCTGCAGTCGTGCTCAATTTCCCAGTCGGTTCTATGGGCGGCCGCGAGGGAAAACGTCTTGTTCGGGAGGTTGTTGCTGTCGATCAATCCCGACAGAGTAATCAGGCCGCTGGTCTCTGGCGAGATTCCAAAGCCTTCGAACGCAGCGACAATCACAGTGCTGATGTTAAGTCCTCTTCCATCATGAGGGAGGAAGCCGTGGTTGGCGAGCGTATTCAGCCCGGGGCACGAGCTGCGAACTAGGTGAGGAGCATGAGTGGGAGTAGCAAATCCTATCCTGATTGTGCACGAACCGTCGTCTGGCCCAGGGGGCCTGAACTGAGTAAACCGCACATCGTTAATGTTGAGCGTAGGTACACGAACGGCCGTGGCTAGCCCAAGGCAGTGGAGAAGCGAAAGCGTGATCCGGGACCATGGTGTAAATTTCATTTTCTGTCCCGTTCATCTGTTGAAGCGCTCATGAGTCCGTTTAGACGGGTGTTGTTGGCATGTCCGCAAAGACGTCCAGCGTGACCAGAGCGCTATTCGACTTCTCAAGTTCCCTGTAGTTCTTATACACTCCTAGCCCGGCCCGTTACGCACGAGCAGGCTGCCGTGGACGAGGGAGACATCCAAGGACGCATACCTCAACATGTCGTGTCTTACACCTCTTTGTCGATCACGCCCAAGTGCAAAGAAAGGGGCCTGGTTGTCTTACACCGACGAATGGGCTTTGCAGCCGGCCCTTTTGTCTTGCCATGCTCTCCCTACGGTGAAAATTATCAAGACGGGGTGGCGGGTATCACAGGGGCCAAGTGCGGTGCCCCTGAGAGGAATTCTTACCGAGTCTAGGCCCATTCGTATCCGTGGCACAAGAGTGTCCTTTAGCTTGACTGCGAGTTTTGTACACACTGCCAGCAGCTAATGACGTGGAATCGGGCCAACTACTAGTTGGACTTCGGGATCGTGGAGAACAGAGACGACAGTGATCGGAACTGCTTTACGTGGATAAATAACACCTGAGCTTGATCCGGACCCTCTGTGAAAAGCTTCACATTTAGGTTCAACGTCTCCTCTGACCTCATTTTATTACACACGCGCTATGTAAGGGTCCTTAATCCGTATTTATGGCTCAACAGGAGGAGGAGTGCTGTCAATGACAATGGTGGTTGGTGCAACTTGGGAGCAGACAAAGTCTCCCGGTCCGTCGCCGCCAGCACGGCAATAGGTAGGGACATTGCCCTGACCCCAGTATCCCACACTGGTAGACCTCGGGTTAGCTTTTCGAAAACCAACAACGGGTAGAGTGTTTCTCACGCCAAGCCCAGCTCGTGGTAGATGCGAAGGCTAAACTCGCCGCCCTCGGTGCCGGCGTGTAGAGAGAAGCGATACTTGGAATCGCCGCAAGTGACCACTTGGCTCGGTTTGGGGAAGACGGGAGCCTGGGCGGTGCAGCCAAGGCCCTTGGCGTCCCTGCCATTCAGCTTGAAGTCGACGACCTTGACCTGAGTTCCATTTTCCGACGCGTCCTTGCGGACAATGAAGTCGAGAATCTCAATGTTCTCTGATGGCTTCGTCTCGCTAGCTGGAGCAGCCGTGGCGAGGGCAGCAAAGAGGCTGCTGACAATGGCGGCGGCGCGCATATTGACTTGCAAGGCGTTGGCGAGAGGTGTTGGGGTAAGAGAAAAGTCTCCGGGCAATGGTGCTCGGCGGTGTTGCTGGTATGCTGAAGGCGAGACAGCTGTGTTGGAGGATTATACACGGGTGAATCAACGGCCTTATTTAACTGTTGCTTGCAAGTAAGAGACGGAGAGCTCGGGCGTGGAATCGAAGCAGCATTGCCGGGATACGAGGTTAGAAACCTGCGTCAGCCCGTATAACAATGGCGCGCCTCGGCCCGTTGCGACACTAATACGTCATGATCCGACCATAAGTGTATAAAATACGAGAGCGCGCAGCAACTCGTCTGAGAGAAGATCCTCTATTGGATACTTTGGGAGAACAATACCATCTTCGAGGATGACAGCCGGCGCTTAGACTTCCAACGAGCTTGCGTGTCTTGGCAAGGCGTAACGTATGGACGCCAGCGGATCTGCCCATCAAAGCGGTGGTAGCAAAGCCCAGTGGACAACGCCCAGAGGTCGAGCGTTTGCTTCCCGTTCTGGTGTTCCGGCAAAGCTTGAGTCGTATTGTACGTGGATTGCGCTTTACGAGTTGCCAGTCCGCAAGAATCGGCCCATTGGCAGTGTCGAGTGGTATTAACCGACCATGACATGCATGTTGTCATTCCACCAAGCACAGATTGCAGAAACAACGAAATACTCGGGCAGTGTGGGCGTTTTGATATACTTTGCATGGACTGGCAGCATTTACGGCCCAAGTGAAGTTCTACCTTGCTTCCCTGCAGCAGCTAATTTAGCTTGGACGACCGCCAGAGCACTTTGTAAACGTATGTACAGGCCTCTGCGTGCGCCTGCTTCCAGCCGGGCCACTGCGGGCATTGTCGAAGCTGCAGCTGCACGTTGCCTGCTGTAAGTGGTGAAATCCGCCAAGGCAAAGGTGACTGGGCAGGATACGGAGATGCGTGCAGCCGGATGAAGCTACTTGCCGGAGAGGTGAGCATCTCTTTTATAGATGCATCATCAAGCACATGATATGGAATTTTGGACCACGTCGAAAGATGGCTTTTGCGGCGATGCGTGATTTCTTTCCATGGCCGGACTTTAGGGTAGGTAGGTCAAGTAGGGGTACCAAGATACTTGTCCGGGCCCCTCCCCCCTCTCCCGAGGCGGGGCCATCCCATCAAAAAACTTTTTTCCTCTGCCGCCGCGAGCACAGTCTCTTTTTCTTCCTTAATTTTCTTCTTCCTCCTCCTCACCCACCATCGCCTCCCCCAACCCGCCGTGCCTCGCTGCCGGCGCTGCTCAGCGGCCAACATGGACAAGGACGAGCTTGCGCAGCTGCTGCAGGCCAGCCAAGTTCGTAAGTCGACAGGCGCCAAAGCACCCTGGGCCCGACCAGGCCATGATGCATGATGCTCACCACCCCCCTTCTCGCACAGCCAACACGGAACAGGTCAAGGCCGTCACGGCCAACCTCCAGAAAAACTACTACTCGCAGCCCGAGTCGCTGCTCCTTCTCATCGAAGTCGCCTTGACCCACGGCGACGGCGCCGTCCGACAGCTCGCCGCCGTCCAGGCCCTTCGCCTCGTCCCCAAGCACTGGGAGCACACGTCGGACGACAAGAAGCCCCTCGCCCGCTCCCACCTCCTCGATGGCACCCTCAAAGAGACGTCGTCGAGCACCCGCCACTCCCTCGCCCGTCTTGTCGCCGCCATAGTCGGTCTCGACATGGAGCAGAGCCAGGGAGACGACTTCCTCAAGCAGCTGCTGCCCCTTAACAACAGCACCAGTGTCGTTGCCCGTGAGGTCGGCTCCTACATCCTCTTTTCCATGCTCGAAGATGATCCCACCCACTTCAGCGACCACACCCACCAGCTGCTCGACCTCTTCCGCTCCCGCATCGATGACCCGGAGAGCAAGGAGGTGCAGATCAACGTGGTCCAGGCCATTGGCGCCATCCTCATGATCATCGAGCCCGAGGAAGACCCCCAGGCCCTCAGGGCCATGCAGGGCCTTCTCCCCAGCCTCGTCAACATCCTCCGCGCCACCGTCGAGGCCGGCGACGACGACAAGTACAAGACCGTCTTTGAAGTCTTCCACTCCTTCCTCGCCTACGACTCTGCCCTCCTCTCCCTCCACCTGCGCGACCTGCTGCAGTTCATGGTCGACCTGGCCGCCAACCCCGACGCCGAGGACGACGCTCGTACCCAGGCCCTCGGCTTCCTCATTCAGTGTGTCCGCTACCGCCGCATGAAGATCCAGGCCATGAAGGACATGGGCGCCCAGCTCATGGTCAAGGCCATGCACATTGTCACCACCCTCGACCCCGACGACGACGACGAGGACATGTCTCCGGCCCGTACCGCAATCAGTCTCATCAATACGCTCGCCAACGAGCTACCTCCCCGCCAGGTAGTCGTCCCGCTCCTTGACCAATTCCCCTCCTTTGCCTCCAACCAGAACCCCGGCTTCCGCATGGCTGCCATGCTGTCCCTTGGCAACGCCGCCGAGGGTGCCCCCGACTTCGTCTCGACCCAGCTGCAGCCATTGCTGCCCGCCATCCTCAACCTGCTGTGCGACTCGGATGGCCAGGTTAGACACGCCGCCCTGGTCGGTCTCATTCATCTCGCCGAGGAAATGGCCGACGAGATGGCTTCGCATCACGACCAAATCATTTCGGCCGTCCTCAAGAACCTCGAGGCCGCCTCCCAGGGCACCCCGGACAAGCAAAACGTGAGCATCGTTCGCTGCGCCTGTGGAGCCTTGGACACGTTTGGCGATGGCGTCGACACCAAGATCATGGCCCAATACGGCCCCAACCTGATCGGGCCCATGGTCAAGCTGCTTGACCACGACGATTTTGGTGTCAAGGCTGCAGCCGCGTCCGCCATTGGTGCCATTGCCTCGTCCATGGACAAGTCGTTTGAGCCCTACTTTGATGGCGTCATGAAGGCGCTCGCCCAGTTCGTCATGATCAAGGACAACGACGATGCCATGAACCTCAGAAGCTCCACCTGCGACAGCTTGGGCCGCATCGCCATGGCCGTCGGGCCCGAGGCCTTCCAGCCCTACGTCATGGACTTGATGAAGGCCAGCGAGGAGGCCCTGAGCCTCGATAACCCCAGGCTCAAGGAGACGAGCTTCATTCTTTGGTCCAACCTGTCCAAGGTCTACCGCGAACAGTTTGACCATTTCCTCGAGGGTGTCTTCAAAGGCATCTTTGCTTCCTTGGAGCTCGAGGAAGAGGAAATCGACCTGCCTGGCATCGATGTCAGCCAGCTGGGCGACGGTGCCCTGGTTGTCGGCGGCAAGCGCGTCAAGGTCAAGGCCCCAGACAACGAGCACGACCTCACCATTGCCACCGGCGGGGACGACGAGTGGGACGACATTGAGGACCTCGAAAACCTCGGCGCCGTCACTGCTGTTGCTCTGGAGCAGGAGATTGCCCTTGACGTCCTCGGCGACGTCATCACCAACTGCTGCAACAGCGGCAATCTCGAGAATTATGCCGAGAAGGTCATTGACAAGGTCGAGCCCTTTGCCGAGCATACCTATGAGGGCTGTCGCCGGACCGCCATCTCCACCCTGTGGCGTACCTATGCCCGCGTCTTTCAGGTTTGGGAGGAGAGCGCTGGCGTCAAATGGCAGCCCAGCATGCCTCCCAACCCCACGCCGCCGCCGTCCATTATCAAGATGGGGCAAACCCTCCACAAGGCCACCATGAGCATCTGGTGCGAGGACAGTGAACGGTACGTAGTCTCTTCAACTCCTCCTTTCAGCCCCTGGCCTTTTGTATGATGAACACTTCGCGTTATACCCAGCTCACTCAGACGCAATATGCGGTTGCTGAGAACACGTTTGATCTACTTCTGATTCCTACCGGCTTGCCAATGCTCCCTGACATACCACGCGCTCGTGAATACCTATGTTGAGCGTCCATCGCTGACTCTACGGATCAAACACAGGTCCGTCATCACCGACGTGAATCGGAACGTCGCCGCCACCCTGAGGGCTTGCGGCCCCGCTGTCTTGGTTTCCAAAGACGGCATGCTGGAAGAGTTGGTCTCGGTCGTGGGCCTCATTCTCACGCGCTCGCACCCCTGCCAACAGGACCTGGGAGACGAGGACGAGGAGCAGGAAGTCGACAGCGGATCTTCCGAGTACGACTGGCTTGTCATTGACACTGCCCTCGACGTCGTCGTCGGCCTCTCCGCCGCCCTCGGCTCAGCCTTCGGCGAGCTGTGGAAGATTTTCGAGAAGCCAGTCCTCAAGCTGGCCAGCTCCACCGAGGACCTGCACCGGTCCACGGCCGTCGGCACCATTGCCGAGGTGACCAAGTACACCGGCGATGGCATCTCACCCTTTACAGAGTCGCTCAGCAGGGCACTGGGCCGACGTCTTGGCGACCCGGACCCTCTGGCCAAGTCCAATGCCGCCTACGCTATGGGCTTGTTGATTCTCAAGTCCAACGACGTGAACAAGACGATTCCTCTCTTCCCGCAGCTGTGGGAGAAGCTGGAGCCGCTGCTGTCCATGAAGGAGATGCGCATGACGGACAATGTCGCCGGCTGCCTGGCGCGCATGATGATGAAGCACGCGGACAATGGCTTCGTTGCCCAGGCGCTGCCCGCCATAGTCAACGTCCTTCCGCTGACGGAGGACTACGAGGAAAACGAGCCCATCTTTCAGTGCATATACAACCTTTGTAAGTGAACTGGATCGGAATGATTAGAAGGAAGCAGGAAGAGCGAGTACTGACACGTGATCTTAGATGAACAAGGCAACCCGACGGTGGAGCAGCTGACGCCCCAGCTCATCGGCGTTTTTGAAAAGGTCATGAGCCCGCCGGAGGAGCAGCTAGAGCATGATACCCGAGAGCTGCTGTGCCGGACGGTGCAGACGCTGTACAAGGCCAAGCCGGAGCTGCTCTCTAACAACCCTGGTCTGCTGCAGCTGGCCGGTGCGCAGTAAAGCCTGACTTGGGCAGGTTGTGTCACGACGGACCCCCCAGCAACAGCGACGATGAAGAACGAAGTCACGAACGATCTTGCGACGGGTTTTGAAAAAAACAAAATGAGCATGGAGCGAGGGTTTCCAAGACGGAAGAGTGAGATGATACCACAAGACGAGGCTGCAAGAGAAAGTGCAGATACGCATCCCAGGCGTAGCTTCTTGCCGTAGATGGACTGTGCCGTGAGTTTCCGAGGGAGGCCCAGGGTTTCCGTCTCGGTCAGCCGACACTGTATCATGGCGAAAGGGTGCCTTGTTCTCGCGATGTGATTAGACGGACGACTTGGCTATCTAGACGGGCAAGCGAAGTTGATTAACAAGGACACGGTTCAGCATGAGGCATGCGGTGTTGACGGCCTGATGAGGTCTTGATGCGCCGCCCAAATCTATTAATGCATGCATGCCCTCGTTGTCATGACAAATTAACGCCCAAAATGAAAGACAAGGCCTCGGGCAGGGCCGCCGGGCATCACCAGATGCGCTTGGCCACCATCTCGTAGCGGAAAACGCCCTGGTAGTCGCCCGATGTCTTGCGCTTCTTCCGGTCCTCACCGGCCCTCTTGCCGCCGGGCAGGCCCTCGGAGGTGTCGGCGTTGATCCAGCGCTGCCGGTCCTCGCCAATTTCCACCTCGGGCCGGCAGCCTACCCTCCTTCCGCTCGTCTCGTAGGCCTCGCGCTCCGCCTGGCCGCGCGCCACCAAGGCGTCGGCGCGCTTCATCCTGGCGTAGCGGTTGCGCGCGTACTGTAGCAGGGCCATGCCGAGCAGGAGCTTGACCATGAGGAGCACGAGAAAGGCCATGAAGAAGACGACGACCATGGTCAGCGCGGCAATGATGTCGTCCGAGGTCCACGAGTACCAGGGGCGCGAGTTGAGGGGGGAGCCGTAGGGGTAGCCGTACGTGGCGCGGCCGAGCGAGTCTCGGATGAGGGCGTCGAAGCGGCTCAGCGCGGCAACCATGGCGGGCGACGAGGGCGTCGCAGACTCTTCACTCAGCGACGTCTGCGTCGAATGCGGCATCGGCATGGGGATCTTGGTGGACAGGAACATGTGGTACGTCTGGACCGAGGCGCGGATGAAGAGGCACGACAGGGGAATCACGGCCAGCCCCAGACGCCGCGTCAGGGCCGGCGTGGTGAAAGCCTAGGGCCTGTCAGAAGCGAGCGGGTGATGCGAGGCGAGACGGGCGGGGCAACTCACGTTTGCGTAGTAGTCCTTGCACAGAATGTCGAGCGTCCTGCTGTAAAAGGCGGGCTTGATGTTGTTGAACTTTGTCACGTACGCATGCTTGATGGTGTCGACCAGCATCTCGCTCCCCACGACAATCAGAAAGGGCGACAGCACCTCGCCGGACATGAGCCACGACGGCAGCACGGTGAAGCTGTGGGGCAGGATGGACGGCGGATGGAGGGGCCCCGAACCGGAGCCGTCTTCATAGGCCGAGTCGACTCCGGCACCGGGGACCGAGAGGCCGCCGACCTCGACGACGTTGCGCATGCCGATGATGAGGAGCATGACCCAGAGCTGGAAGCGCTCCACAATGTCGGCACACGTGAGCTGGAAGAGGCTGTCGCGCTCGAAGCGCTTGAAGACGGTGCTCTTGATTTCGACAAACTGGTTGGACAGGAGCAGGGTGAGGAGAGCGTTGGAATAGGAATTGACGGCCACGTTGAGGGTAATGACCTGGTAGTAGAGGGCTATCGAGTGTAGGCAGTTGTAGACGAGGGCGAGCAGGAACATGCTCAGGGGGAGAAAGATCTTGGACCGTCCAGACGAGTTGCGCGACAGCGTCTCGGCGCTAAAGAGGCACTCGAGGATGTCCTGGCCGAGGGCCGAGAGCAGGCGGTCGCCAACCTCGAGGATGTTGAAGATGACGTAGAGCTTAATGGCCGACTGGGCGCGGACAAAGTGGTACATGCGGCTGGCATCGAGCGTCATGAGAGCCAGCGAGCTGCAGATGATGACTGCCCCCTGCAGCAAGTCTGCTTTGTGAAAGGCCGACAAGCTCGATGGCAGCGACTTGGTCCTCCGGTGGCGAAAGGCGCCCGTCTTAGGCCCCGGATCCCTGGCCTTGGGGAAGCGAAAGGGCTTTGAGCGTTCGTCATCGGTGCTGTCGACGTGCGACTCGGCTCGTGCCCGCTGCTGGCGCCCACGGAGGCGAAACGAATAGGCCGGGGCGGCATCAATTGGCGACTCGGCGCCTCCCACCCTGCTCCGCGACCTCTCTCTGTCCGAGGCATCGCTGGGCCTTCGTGAGGGGGCGCCCCCTCGTGTCCGGGACCAGACTCTGCCGAGGCCATACCACACAAAGCCGACCAGCCACTTGGCCTCTTTGCCAATGACGTACGCCCACCACTTGACCAAGACGGTCAGGGCCAGGATGAAGCGGATGGGCAGAATGGTGAAGGTATGAAGCCATGCATCCAGGCAGGCGAGGGCACCAAAGTACAGCGTTCGTTCAAGATAGGGGGCAAGGAGCAACACGTTTTTGAGGCGCTCGAGCTTCACGGCATTCGACTCGTAGGGCATGTCGTCGGTGTAGGAGTGGTGGATGTATAGGGGGCTCGGTCGCTGTGCAGCCAGCTCGAGCTGGAGGTGCGTCGGCAGGGACATGGGCGGAAGAGGGATCATGGTCGGGGCCGGCGAGGGCAGCCGTGGGCCGGGGCCGGCGGGGACAGCCGGGGCTGGCTGCTGCTGCTGTTGCTGCGCGTTTGCCGTCTCTACCGCGGGGGAGGGCGCAACACCGTTGGCGAAGCCGTTGAGGCTGTCGGTGCTGCCAATGTCCAGGGGCGGAGGTGGCGGGGCGGCGGGACCAAACGAGTATCGTCGCAGGGAGCTCGAGCCGTTTACGCCATCGACGGCGGGGACCCGGGGCGTCGGGGGCGTCGACACGGTCCTCGGGGACTGCGGACGGCACGGCGGCTCCTCGGTGGCGGAGGCTGAGACGTCGTGGTGATCGAGGGAACGCTGCTGCTGGTGCGTGCGCAGCAGACGATGGCGGATGGCCTGGAGCTGCTCGGGGGTCCTCGAGACGAGGTCGTGGGCGATGGAGCGGCGCAGGGGAGCCGGGGCAACAGGCAGAGAGTCGGGGGCGCTCGTCAGACGGTCCATCTCTGCGGCGGACAGGCGGGAGACGTTGTCGTTGCTCGGCGTCTTGGGGAGGGTGCCGCTGGCGGTCCGACGCTTGGCCGCGTGCGACTCGGAGCCAGTTGCTCGGGTCCTCTCGGCCTTGTCGGCGCGGCAGGCAGGACCAGGCAGGGCCGGGGACTGGGAGCGGCCTCTGGCAGACTGGTTAGAGGCCTCGCACGAGGCGCTCCTCGGGGGCAGAGGCTCGCTCAGCATGGCGGCGTTGGCCGAGGGAGTCGAGTCGGCCACGGGGGCTCCGCGTCCATTGGCGGCGGCAAGGGAGAGGCGAGGCTGGGCGGGAGGCTGGATGGCATCGGCGGGTGCTGCCATGACCAGACCGCTGAGACCATGCCTGCACAGCGGTCCAATGAGGGCCGTGGATTGGCGTTGCAAAGGGAACTTGCTTCTTGTGATTGGAGGTTGTGATGATGCCAGATGTGCGTTGAGGTCATCAAGGGACTCGGCCTATGCCTTTGCTAATTAGGCAAGACAAGGCAAGGCACCCCTGCCCTGCCCGCTTGTCCCTGATTACTAAGGCGCGCAACGACACAGTGCAATTAGTGCAAAGTATACAGTATAGGGTAAGTAACGTGGACGGCGACGGCATCATCTCGTCTCGGCAACACCTATTCGTGGGACTGGCTGGTTTACAGCAGGCAACCTCGTCTTGACTCTTGGCTAACGATTGATACGAACACAGCCACGAGACGTGCCATCCCCTCCTCAGTCGTCCCCGAGAAAGACGTCAAACCAGGTAACAGCCTGCCTCAGCGCCTGCTCCTTGGCAAACCTCTGGGCCTTGACGTCTGCGGCCCCGCGCACGGCAAAGCCATGCTCGACGCCCGAGTACAGAGTGATCTGGTAGGGCTTCTTGGTCTTGAAGAGAATCTCCTCGGACCGGTGGCGCTTGTCGGCCGGGAAGATGACGTCGGTCTCGGCGGCGGCAATGGACAGCGGGCCGCCAATAGCCGCGAGCTCGTCCTCGTCGACATACGAGGGGTGGGCCACGAAGCCGCAGTCGATGCCGCTCTTGTAGTGGCGCACGACATACTGCACGGGCAGGCAGGGGCACCGTCGTCAGCGCAGGGCCTCGCTCGCGGCGGAGCAAGAGACTAGCTCACCTTTGCGCCAAAGCAGTAACCCACGGCGGCCATACTCTCGACGCCCATGGCGCGCAGGGCCTTGATGGCGGCCAGGACAATGGGATCGACAGCCTCGGCCGTGTGCGGGTTCTTGCCGTCGGAGCCTTGCTGGATCCACTTGGCAAAGTCGAAGCCCTTGGGCGCGTTGAGCGGCACCGGGTCGCCGTTGAAGAGGTCGACGATGAGCGTCGTGTAGCCGTTGGCGGCGAAGCTGTCGGCCATGAGCTTGCTGTTTTGCCAGATGCCGATGACGTCGGGCAGGTAGAGGATGCCGCAGCCCGTGCGCGTCTTGGCCGTCGACGACGGCGCCTTGGCCAGGTAGGCGTCAATCTTGCCGTCGATCTTGATCATCTCGCCCGTCGGCTGGCCCCTTTGGATGTCCGTCAGCAGGCAATCGTGGATGTGTTGAGACTGGAACAAGCACGTGTCTGGAGGACAGGCAACGAAAGCGCAGCGACGCAGACATACTCGAAGAGGGTGCCGACGGTGCAGCAGGCGGCGGGAGCATGAGAGGCCATGGTATGTATGCAGTCTGCTGTCGTTTCTTTCCCTCCCTTTTCCACCCTTTTTATTTTCCTGGTTTTTTTTTTCCCTTGTCCCGTTCAGTGATGACGAGACGGTCAAGTGAGAGAGTCAAGTGAGAGAGTCCGGTAAGAGAAATCTTTATATAGTCGTGTCACACCTCTACACCCGATGACGTTCAGGTTTGCCGGTTGATGCTGTCGTGGGTTGACGGCTGAGGCGGGGCGGCTTCTAGAGATTACGCAACCCCCCCTCTGCCGGGACCGAGACGGAGGCGGCTTAGTTTGCCGTCCCTTCCGACGGCCTGGGCCGCACAGGCTGATGCAGTCACCGTTGCGTCACTTGATGAAATGCTACTGCTGCTTCACGCTGATGTCTTCACCACCATGTCTTCACGTTGATGTGAGGCAAGTGCCGGGCCAGGCGTCAGGCGTCAGACGTCAAACATGACAGATTTGTTGTCGAAAGGCCATGCGGCGCCTTTGCCCATCACTTGGCTCCATCGCCGGGTATCAAACTGCCAAAAGCAAAAAAAAGAGAAATCTTGGCCCCCAAGACACGTCATCTGTTCCGAATCCCCTTGGCCTTGCGCTTCTTAAACACCACCACTCCCCCGCCAGCTCCCTCGGCTTTGACGGCAGCTTGCCTCGTCCCGGCCTCAGCCTCGTCCGCGCCCCCTTCCCTCTTGACTCGGGTGCCGTCGTCCGTAGCCTCCTCCTTCTTGACCCGAGTGCCGTCGTCCGTAGTCTCCTCCTTGACCGCTGCATCTTGGTCGTCGCTGGCCTGCTTCTTGAGAGAAATTGCCGTCCCGCTCAGCAGGGCGTCCAGTTCCGGGTCCTCGTCCTGCGCCGCCGTCTTGGAGTCCCTGCCCCACGTCCGCGGCTTCTTGAACAGCCGCGCCAGAGCCTCCTCCTCATCCCTTTGCTCCTCCGTCATCTCGTCGCGCTTCCTCACCCCCGTCGCCACCGCCTCGGCGGCCTTACCATCATGCTCGTCCTCGCCCGCCACGACGCGCGAGCTCGTGACGGTCCATTCGCCGGCCATTGCCATTTCCTGGCGAAAGGTGCTCGGCACCGCCACGCCGAGCTCGGCCAGCTGCTCGCGCTGCCTCTTCAGCTCCGACTCGGCCGAGGCCGCGGGCTTGGGGTGCGCAGCGCTCGGCGTCGGTCGGGGGCCGCTGTGTGTGACGACGCCGTTGAGGCGGGCAATCTCCTGTTGCGCCCGCACCTTGTCGCGCTCTTCTCGCTCGTGCGCATAGTGCAGGTTGCGCAGCGACCGCTTGACGGCGCCCTGGTGCCTCGCCGTCGCCTCATGGTTTTGCTTTTCGAGCTTGGTGTCACGCACGTAGCATGAGCAGTGCTTGCACCAGTACTTGGGCGTGGATTTCCAGTGCTCCGACATGCTGGGCCTTGGGTGGTTTGCGTTGTGTTGCAATGTGGGCGTGGCAGGTTTCGTGATGCTCGATACATTCCTCGATACATATCGTCATGGCCATTTTGCTTACGTCATTCATGCTCGCAGCTCCGACTGGTGGAGCCTACCTACCCTACACCCGACATCACAACCTCAGCGCAGTCATCACGAAACCAATGTGCATCTTTCAATCTACCTACATATTACGGTATTTACCCAACTCGTATAGAGAGTATATCCCTTCGTGACCCTGATTCCTGCCTGTTTTCATCAGGCTGTTCATGCGTGTCTTGACAACATTACATCGTCGAGTTCCCCATACTTCCCGTGTTGAAGCAAAGACGCTTCCATTCATTCTGATTCCCCCCCCAGAGGCACGTTGTCGACGGCCAGGTTTGCTGCCACTTGTATAACGACAAGCTATATCCCGTTACCCAGTCAATGACCAACCGAAACCAGCTTTCTCAGCTCAGCTCAACATTAGTACAGGAAAACAACCAGCCCGATGACGGCCGTGATCAAAGAGACAGCAGACTCGGGCATGGCCATATTGGCACCAGCCCGGACCGGAGAACTGCTGGGCGAGCTGCTCGGGGCTTGAGGCTGCACCGAAGCCTGGGTGGCCGGCCTGGCCGACGTCTCCAGCTGGGGCACAGACGTGGCCACCTCGGTGGGCGACGCCGATCCGACATCAGGCGAGACTGCCGAGCTGGCCTCGGGAGTTGGCGTCGGCGTGGCCTCTGGCGGAGGAGCAGACTCCTGGTTGGGCGAGCCCGTGGGCTGCGGAGGCGGCACCAGAGGAGCGCCGTCGTCGTCCTGGGACACGGGAGGCGCCGGGTGGGCCTGAGGCTGGCCGTCGGAGATCTGCGAGACCGGGTTGACGGCCGGGGCGACGGAGGTTATGGCGGGTGCCTCGGCACAGGGCGTGGTGTGCGCCTGGATCTGACCGTCGCCGATCTGGCAGATGGGCACGGGCACCTGCGTCTGGATGACCTGAGGCTGGCCGTCCGGGAGGACCGTCACCATGGTCGTGGTCATCATGCTGGTGCCGACGACGCTGTGGCCGTTGGTCTGGCTCTGGCTGCCGGCGTTGCTCAGGGGCGCGACGCGGATGCGGATGGCGTCGCACTGCAGCGCCCAGTGGCGATCGTAGAGGTTGTAGAAGTTGCCCGACTTGCAGCGGAACATGACGGTCGTGTCTCCCAGGGCCAGGGAGCCGTTGCCGAGGACGCAGAAGCCGCCCGTGTAGATGGAGCCTGCTTGTGGAGGGCCGTCGAACTGGAACTGGTAGTTGGACGCAATGTAGCCCGTGCGGTTCTGGGCATCCTTCAGGACCGAGTCTTGGAGCGTCATGACCAGGGTGCCTTCGCCGGCTGATCGCTTCTGGGGGCTCGTCTGCGGAGAGGCGAGTTAGCCTTCGGACACGGCATACGCCTGCTCCGTCATGCTCACCTGGCCGGATGTTGCCGTCTGGTTGGACAGCGGCTCGACCTCAATCTGGAACTTGCCATTGTACGAGTCCTTGCAGCCGTCGGGGTATTCGGCAGACGGCTTGACCAGGCCAAGGACGGCGCCGCTGCTGTCGGTGTCAGTTGCCGAGCCGGTGGCGGCAAGGCCACCGAGGAGAGCCAGCGAGGTCCACCTCATTGTCAACCCTGCAGCTTCAAGTCAGCTAGGCTGTCCCTTGGACACTCATGCCTCTGGACTCTATTGCGTGTCTTGTGAGGGGGGGGGAAGATCTGGAGAGTGTGTGCACGCAAGAGAGAAGGCCTGGGTACATGTAGTTTTACAGACGTGGCCGGGAAGAACAGAACTGTCAAGAGGGAGGTGGGAGGCTGGAATGCTGAACGGTGCGTACCTTGGCAGACCCTGGAGTGAGACAGGACTCGGGCGAGAGCGGCTGGCGATGAAACGAAGTGCTATTCCTGTACCAATGGCCCGACTGGGTGTTGCAAGTGACTGGATCAGGGTAGGAAAAGGGCTTCGTGTGCCTGGAGCCCGGGAGTCGATGGGCAGAGTGCGAGGGTGATGAGGAATACGAGTTGCTGGAGTCGAGTAGAGAGGACAAAGGGGTGGGTGGGACCGACGAGAAGAGGAAGAAGGGGAAGAAGCTTAAGAGGAGAAGCGAGGGAGAAGAGAGCTCAAATATCCACGGCTGATGGTGGAGGATTGATGGCCTATAGGTGGGACGGAGCAGGTGGATAGGCGGGCAGGCATGCAGGACGGAATAGATGACATGTTGCTGTATAGACGAGCACGCATGTATATAGGCGCCGGGCCCATGCAAGCTACATACTCACACGCCATGGCACAATGGCAATGTCCCGAACAAGGGGCTGGCTGGGCTCGCAACAGCAGCCCCCGCCGAGGATGCGAGGACCGACGGCAGCCATTGCTAGCACATACAAGCTCGAGGGGGGGTGGCTGGGGGTGTGTGAGTGTGTGTGCGTCTGCTGGATCGGATCCAAGCTTCGACGGCAGGCCGAGGCGCGCGCTACTCTCCTTTGCTCCGTGCTGTGCTGGCCCAACCTCATGGATGCGTGCTTGTGCTTGTGCTTGCATGTATGGACATTGCACGTGCGGCACGAGGAGAGCGCGGCGACTATACCGGATGAACTCTCGAGTCGTCATGGAACCGAGAGCGCGTCAAAGGGAGTCAATATTCGCAAAGGTGGGCTCTGCTCCCTTGCATGGGACGGGGGTTGTATATCGTGGCCATTATACCGTCTATATCGCGAATCCTATACATGGATCCCCATCCTACCAGAGTATGTTTGCCTGTATGCACTCGCGAATTTGAGCCGCACACTATCGTTGATACAATGCTGCGCATGCTTGGCAATCAAGGGAGACACTCGCTGGACAATAATGCCCGTCCCTCTGGCCATACAATGGAAGGCGACATGTTGAGCAAAACGGCCACCTACACGCACGGAACGCCGCGGGCACGAATACAGACGCGGCGCAGCATTCTCCTCCTAGAGAACAAAGAAAGGAGCGCGGCCAAGTGCCGGCTAGCTCCACCCCCCCCATTGCTGCAGAAGAGCACAAGCAAGTCGAGCTGCGCGGGAGCTGAGACAGACGTCCGGGCAACGCCGGGACAGAGGCCAATCGAAGGTCAGACCAAGGCAAGTCGGCGGTGGCTGAAGGGTGTCAGAATGTCTCGCCCGAGTCCCCCCAGCCTCGTCGACATGTGTCTTGGGTCCCGATTGACGGCAAGCAAAATGAGCGGTAAATAACTCGCGTCGTTGTGTCATTGATGCTCTGGAAGCTGCCTGCCTGCCTGTGGGCCAGGTTGCAAAGTCTATTCACCCTGGCAACTCGGGACTTTGCCGACAGGGGGAAGGGAGGGAGGGGAGAGTCGATGCTTGGCCTGACGAGTCTGCGGCGGCCCGTCAACAACGAGGCCATGGACGCCGACGAGGAGGAGATGCCGGCCATTGTGAAGCTGGACAACGAGGGCCATCAACGGGCATCGAGGCCGCCCAACCCCACGCCGGCCGGTGCATCAACCCCGCCGCCGCTAGGAGCATGGCTGTCTCTGTATGGTCTGTCTGTGGTGGAGAAGAGAGAGGAGAGGGGAGGCTAGAGGGAAGCTCCATTGGAAACCTGCTTCGAGACCAACGCCAGTTTGCGCGCCTTTACGTCGAAAAAGCAAACCTCCCCCCCCCCCCCCTCTTTCCACGCAACTGGCTGCCGCAGCCTCGGACAGTACATACCTGTATGTATGTATGCACCATGCACCTCGACTGCATACAAAGGGGCCATCTAGGCCCAGATTCCTTTGCACACGCCCCCCTCCCCCCCCCTCCTCCAGCTGGTCATCGTGAAGCCGCCACCCGCAGCCAAGTCGGCGCCGCGCGGGTGGCTGGACCGCGCCGCGGGATGGGTTGGCGGCGGCGTGCGGGGACACGGCGGAATGGACGGGGTTGCCGAGCCAGCCAGCCAGCGCACGGGCAGTTCTAGCAGCTTTGAGAGACGAGGGGGATGACGCAGGCTTTTGACCATGGCGAAGGGGCCTGGAGAGGTTGACAGCCATGTCCCGTGAGCTTTACAGGGGGCTGACGTGGACAACATCACGTCGAGCCTCAAGGTCCCGAGATGACGGGACACAACCGGCACGGTCTCTAGCATCGTGACCTTTGCCGCACGGAGCTGCCTCTCTCATCCCTCAGCGCGAATGCAGCCGACTCGACATCTTGTCAAGGGACTTGGACGTACGTACTTGATGACGGGAACAATAGCTCCCACACAGGTATAGACACATGTACTCTGTACAATAGACGATCAAACTTGCTGGCTACTAGGGCCCGTTCCCTGATCCTCTCTTGGCGTCGCCTCTCGCGAATCCGATATTCTCGGCGTCTGCCACAAGCCCCCGGAGAGAACAAAGGGAGAACACACGACCCGCCCAGGCTCCACCACCTCCAGAAACGCATGCCTCTCGGCCGTCGGGCAACCCTCATCCATCTCCTCAGCTGGCCAGGCACCAACGAGGCACCACCGCGCCAGCTCGCGCCCCTTGCCCTCGGCCCTGAAACGAGCAACGCCCAGGCACCCTCCTCCCATCATCGGGCAGCCGCGAATCGCGGCAGTGTCGGTGACAGGCCACCGGCTGCCCGCCCGCCCTGGACGCCGCCAAGAGGTAGCTTGGAATGCTCGGGCGGGGACACGCAGTGCAACATGCCTTTCAACATACCTAATCCCCCATCCACGGTACAGTTATAGGCCCCATGTGCTTAAGAGTATCGGCCTAACTCTAAAACGCGCCTCCTTTTTAATCCTCTTTCTTTCCAACGGCCCAGGAAACGGCGGGCGGGGGCTTTTCGGCCGAGGGTGTTGGCCGAGGACCTCTTGCGGGCCTTGCTGCATAATACACATAAATTGACTGTATTTCCAAAAAGACCCGCTCGCCGTCTACGTAGACCACGACCGACGTGGCCATTGGAGCAACCAGGGCGCGAGGTTATGGCGCAACAAGTCCACGGCACCGGCCCCACACGGCCCGGCGCCGGTCCCGGCCCGGTGGACCTCGACGGATACATCTTGAGAGCACACCTCGGCGCGCTTCGGCCTCCTTTTCCTGAGTCATGGCCGGCGAAAGTCAACAGCCGTCAAGACGCAGAGGCCAACAAAGCGCGCCGGCTGTCTTGGAAGCTTGGCCCAGCGGCCCTCTTCTCGGCCAGGCTTCCGTCCTGTCTCTCCCGCCCTGCACTGGACTCAAACCCCTTGAGCGCCGATGAGTCCTTGCCCAGTCGCAGTGCATATCCTCCGAGACTTGGTGAATCCCATGGGAGCTAGAGATGAGCATGGCCCGTGGACTCAGGGCCGCCGCTCGAATTGTTTGCCAAACCCGGCCACCTCCGACCTCTATGGGGGCTTTAAAAAGGGCACTCGTGCCTCGTGCTACGTCCCGTCTCCCAACACCAAACCTGCTCCCTCACAATGAAGGGGCCTTGTTGCGCCCCAACAGCCTCAGCAGCCTTTCCTTAAGCCTCGGGCTCTTGGCCTCGTCGGCGCCCACCAGCCGCCGCACAAGAATGTTGTACAGGCCGCCAAAGGTCAGCGCAATCGCCGTCGACGTAAAGATGATGACATTGTATGGCATGCTAAAGTCGGGCGTCGGCAGGTACAGCAGCAGGCTCGTGGTGCGGACGTTGAGGCCGGCGCGCGGCGCCCGCGTGGTGATGACGGCGGCGGCCACGTCGAAGCCGCGGTTGGCGTCGGGCGGATACTCGGTGTAGCGCAAAATCGACTTTTCAAAGTCGTAGGTGAGGAAGACGGTGCAGCGCGGGGGGATGCGCATCAAGAGCTCGAGCTGGGTGCCGCGCGCGCGGTCCAGGGCCGGCCGATAGTATATTTCCTCGATGATTTTCGACGACGCGTTGGTGGCCGTCGACGACGACGATATGCGCGTCGACAACGTGTGGAGGTAGATGCGCATGAACCACGGCAGCGACTCCATATAGACAAACTCGACCTCGGTGTCGCTGGGGTTGGTCAGGATGGCCTGGACGCCGCCGTGCTCCTGCCCATGGCCCGTGAAGCTCCGCTCGGCAAACAGCAACGGCGTCTCGGGCTCGACCAGATCGTCCCTCGGTACGGGCGCCTCGTCTGCCTGGGGCGTCGTCAGCACCAGGTTGAAGTCAGCCTTGTCCGTGTCGGGCATGTAGCAGCGCGAGGCGCCAGCCTGCTCCTCGGTCACGAGACTGCCGCCGGCAGCGAAGACGCCACGCGAGTTGGATACTTGCAAGCACACTGGGGGCGTCTTGGAATCCGTCAACAGGCACGTTCCCTTGATGGTGCGCCCAAATATGTCGGAGAGGGTCCAGTCCTGGCCGTGCAGATGGTCCACGGGATAGCAGGCGCCGTCGTCGTGATATGGCTTGGACGCGTCGCAGACCAGCTCATGGCTAGGGGGGGGGCGGGGTATGGGATTGTCTGGCATTGGACGGTCAGCACCGTGATACCCGGGCTGGGGGAGAGCTCAATGGCTTCCCCTCTGTCGGTACTGAGAGATGCATACCTCTGGGCCGTTTGGACCGATCGACGTCCAGCACCATATCAATGGTCTGCTCCATCTGCAGGACGCAGGGGCTGCCAGGGGGGCAGATGGGCCTGACGTCTATGGCCATGCTCTGGAACGACGCGTCAAACAGCTTGTGGCCGTCGAGCAGGCTGGCGATGCCCGCCTTGCCCTTGCAGGGGAGAAGCTTCAAAAAGGGCGTCAGGTTCTCTGTGCACACCACCTCGTGGGGCAGGACACCGTGGAGGAGGCGCGTGCTGGCAAGGGCGGCGTCGGAGTGGTGGCCCTCGGGCTGAAAGGACATGACGGGGCGGATGGTGCGCGTCTCGTCGATGAAGTTGAGCGATGCGCAAAACAGGCCCGACAGAGCATTCGTCAGCGTCAGCCAGTTGGCGTCGGCCTCGTCGGTGCCGGCATCGAGCCAGGCCCACAGCTCAACGCCGGTGCCGCCCTCCCTGGTGCCGCCCCAGGGCCTGGCACCCCATCGCTCGGCGTCCCAGCGGCCGAGGGTGAAGCGAAGGTGCAGCTCGCGCGTGCCGGCATACTGCAGGATCTGGCCGAGGGAGCGGGGGAAAAGGCGGAAGTTGTGGGCCTCAAAGTCGGACAGGGACGTGTTGGAGCGGAAGTTGAAGCTGGCGAGGAGGGCCGACAGCGGGAGAGGGCGGAGGGTGAGGCGCTCGTGATAGTCGGCGGCGGCAGCGAGAGTTGCGAGGAGCGCCGAGACGACGAGCATCAGTGGGTGGTGACGCATGGTGTTGAATGCGGGCGCATCTCCCCGGAGTCGCGTCGCCAGCAGGCCAACCAGACAGAGAGTCAGACGTCGGTTGAGGTGAGCTGTCACAAGGCTGCGGCTGATTGGGGTAGACCAGAAAAGGCAAAGGCGGTGGGGACGGCTGCCAACAGAAAACCTTAGGTAAGCGTGCACCCTGGTGGCCCGTCACCTAACAACAGCATCAAACCCAAGCAAAAACGCGTCCTCTTTATTCTTTATCCACGCCTCGTCGGCGATTCAAGCAAACGCTCGGCTCGCCTCTCCGATCGTCGTCGCATCTGCCACGAGTCCTCTGCCTCCTCCCGCCCTCCTTCTCCCCTCCTTCCCCGTCAGCCGTGCAGCCATGGCGGCAGAGCAGAGGAAGCTGCTCGAGCAGCTCATGGGCAGCTCGTCGACGTCGCGCGAGTCGCAGCTTTCCCTCGACGACCCCAAAGTCTGCCACTCTTTTCTTGTCGGCACCTGTCCCCATGACCTCTTTGTAAACACCAAGCAAGACCTCGGCTCCTGCCCCAAGGTGCACGCCGAGGGCCTCAAGGTCGAGTACCAAGCCCTGCCCGAACGCGAGAAGCAGAGGCTTGGCTTCGAGTACGACTACATCCGCGAGCTCCAAAAGTCGCTCGACCGCTGCAACCGTGACATCGACGTTGCCCAGAAGCGCCTCGAGAAGACGCCCGAGGAGATTCGCCAGACCAATGAGCTGGTAGGTCATTTCATCCCATCTCGCCCCCATGCTGGCGAACCCCTGTCTTGTGCCTGAAGCCCGCGCCATATTACCGCTCACACCACCCCCCAAGCTCGAGAGCATCGCCGACCTCGAGGAAAATATCAAGTGCGGCCTCCACGAGATCCAGGTCTACACCGAACAGGACCTCGTGTCCGTCGCCATTGACGAGTGGTTCAACCTCAAGGTCATGGCCCAGGCCAAGGCGGACAAGGAAAAGGAGCTTAAGGCGCTCTCCGACACGTCCGGCCCATCTGGCCACCAGAAGCTCCAGGTATGCGACGTGTGTGGCGCCTACCTCAGCCGCCTCGACAACGATCGCCGCCTCGCCGATCACTTTTACGGAAAGATGCACCTCGGTTACGCGCAGATGCGCAAGGCCTACGACTCGTTCCCAAAGGACATGAAGAGCCGGGCCCGCCAACAGCCCCAGATGGACGACGACGGCTCCCGCGGGCTCAAGGGGCCTGGCGGCTATAGGGGCTACAAGGGAGGCGGCAGGGGCCATCGCAGCGGCTAGTAATCGCTCTCGAAAGCCGACCACATGTCCTCCCATCCGACGTCTGGGACCGTCCGGCCACCGGGACGGGAGAATGGGGACCTAGGCGCCAGCACGTGCATTGAGTGTATAGGGGCGTTTGGAAAAGTACATTGATTTTCCACCATGTGTAGAATAAGCCCGTATCAGGCAGGGCAAGGTGGCTTGGGATTTGGCGTTTGAGGACAGAGTATTTACGGCAAAAATACCCCTTGAAATACGAAACGTGGTTCCCTGTGCACTGGCTGTTGTTCATGTGTCGTTGCATATGGAACCTTTGCAGCGAGCGAGACATGGTGCTTTCCCTTTTCCCTCGATCCGTTCCTTTTGTTTCGTGCTCTTCATTCAAACATGTCGCCTTTCCAATCCCAGGTATCCTCAAGTGTGTCGTCCATCATCCACGGGTATCTGCCATCCATTAACCATGACGCATGCAGTGGTGTCCTGCCCATTACGTATCCTTCCCGACCGTGTCCATAAGCTCCATCTCGTCGTCCCATTTGCCGCCCGCTGGTGGCGGCGATGGCAGCGAGAGGATGGCAGGGGCCTTGCCGGCCGAGGCGTCCGTTTCCTTGCTGCTCTGCGGCCCCGCGGGCAGCGCTGGAAACACGTCGGTCGTGAGCGCCGGGACCGCGTTGCTGGGCTTGGGAAGAGGCGCTGCGTCCCCTTCTCGGCCGGATGGGTGGGTACCGCCGCGACCTGCGCCTCCCCCGCCGCGGCCACCACCACGACCGCCGCGTCCGCGGGAGGTGTGCCGTTCGTCGAGGAAGCGGTCCACGTCGGGCCGGTCAGCGGGGTCCCGCGAGTAGCGGCTGCCGGCAAGGCCACTGCTCCTGGCCCCCCTGACACCGCCGTTGGCGCCTCTGAAGCCCCTGCGAGCCTCTTGCCCCGCTGCCGCCTCCTTGCCCTCGTCCCAGCCGCCATCCTTTGCGCTCATGGCCTTGAGCTTCCTCTCGCGATTTCGGGCGCGCTCATCGTCAAGCTTGCGGCGGTCGTCGTCGGCGCGGCGGCGGCGCTCAGCATCCTCGGCACGGCGGCGCCGGGCATCCTCCATGCCGCGAGCGTAGGCCTCTGCGTGCTGCCGCTCGTCCTTTTCGGCCATTTGGAACTTGCGCGTCTTTTCGGCGGCGAGGAGTTTCATCTTTTCCATCTTGGCGGCGAGCTCGTCGTCGGTGAGCTTTTGCCGCGGGTTGGCGCCCGACTTGAGACGGGCCTCGGCGCTGGCGGCCGTGTTATGCAGTGGGGCGCGAGGAAGTTTTTGAGAGGGTTGGGCCTCGACCGAAGACGGGGTGGAGGTTGCGTCAACCGAGGGCACAGACGCGGTCGAGGCGGCGACATGTTGTCCTGGAGCCTCGTCGGCGGCTGGGGGTTCGCTGATGGGGGTTTCAGTGATGGCGGCGGAGGGGGCTGGAGCTGTCGCCGCGGGCTTTTCAGCGAAGCGGGACGAGGCGAGAGATCTTGTTGATGGCTGGACGGGTTTGGAAGTTGGCGCCGTCGCTGGTTCTCTTGCGGGTGCTGGGGCCGGAGCTGGTGCCGGAGCTGGTGCCGGAGGCGGAGGCGGTGGCGAAGAGTCCTTTACCGGTTCCGCTGCCGGTCTGGATGTGGTGGGCGACGCATCTGACTCGGAGACTCGGGGCTGGCGGTTCTCGATCGAGACTACTGGCGCGTTGTCAACGGGCTCAAAGTCGTCGTAGAAGAGGTCGTCGTCGGTGCGCCCGCCGAATTGGTCCTCCATGGCTGGCGGATTGAGGCGGAAGCGAGAGGCAATTGAGCAACACTCGGGAGGTGGGCAAAGCCAGCGGGGGGGGGATTCTGGCGGGCAGAGCAGGACGAAGCAAGGCTGTGAATGGCAATGGCGGATGCAGAGTTGGCGAAGTGAGGCAAACTGGAAGACGAGGTTTGCTGGCAGCCAAGCTTCACCAAGGACTACTCTAGGGGCGCACGTGAGCGCGCATAAAGGCAATGAAAAGTACTCGTGACCTGTGGCTGATCTTGTGGGGCTTAGCCTTGCTCAAGGTGTGGAGGGGCTCAGCCTTCGGTTCCTGGCGAACTGTGGGGCTTTTGACCAATCATGCGGGCCTGTTGCCTCCGCCGAAGCCCCGCAAGTGCGACTTTGACTTTGCATCATCAGTTTTTCAGGCACGGCGATGTCGACGGCCAGTGCACACAGTATGTACAGCGGCTTGGTCAAAGCGTGCTCGATACTGTCCTCCAGTTGATCAAGCTGGAGGAGCACGCACATGCGTTTGCACGTGGGCAGCCTGGCGCAGCCACCACCGAGACTTGCGACCTCGCATCCACGCACTTGTCGATCGATGCACCGCCAACTCAACGCTCTCCTTGGCCGTACCAGGGGCTCATGCCAGTTGAATACGAGGTCCCTGGAAGGGTAGTCTAAGCTACTCCGAACACCTCGAGCCGCACCGTGTCGGCAAGGTGTGGTGCAGCAAACTGTCGAGAGGGCGCCTGTGCCGCACAAGCTCGACATTGCCCCTTATCCGGCGGATCCATGGGTTCCTGTTAAGCGAATCACCGTGAGCCTCGGTGCTTCCGTTCGCCCTTTAGGAAGTTGGCTAGCCCGTGTAGCTGTAGTGAAGCAAATCGCGGTCTGGCCGCAACAACACGATGACGCTCCGGACCGAGAGGCGGGCGAGAAAGTCAACGTCACCATGGCCGGCGTGGCCGAGCGGAAGCCTCTACAGGAAGATGAAGTGCTACCCATGACGGAGACGGCGTCGGGGCCCGGCGACACATGGTGTGATGGCCCGCCCGCCCGGGGCGACAGGCCGTAGAGACAGGTGAGGTCTCCTGGCGTGGGCGTAAAAGCCTGCTCGACCTGCCGCTGTCCGGAAAGGGTGTTCGTCTGGCGGACATGGTCGCCAAGACGACGAACCTCGGGAGAGAAACAGTACAGGACCAGGCAAAGCAACAGGAACAAGGAGGAGGCCCAGCTCAACTTGAGGAAACCCATGCCTCAAGCCACATGACGCGAGGAGAAGAGGGGGGTTAGTGTCTCCGCGAGCGTCAAAGGTCTTGCTCTAACAGCTCCGGCTGCCTCTGGGCAAGAGACCAGAGCCCTTGGTGCTGCCGTGTAATATGGAGCGAAAGGGCACGGCCATCGCAGAAGGTAGGCAAGAACACGTCGTCATGACTGTTTGGCAGCAACAGCCCTGCTCGGTTAGCTGCTACATTTAATCCCGTCATTGTGTCGTTCAGGTATCTATCGGTTGGGCAGGCAGAGGGCTGGTTCGAGCATGGCCAACGAAGAAACGTCGCCGTCTACAAGAGGCTAGACATGCGGGCTCATCCATGTGCCAAAGAGGAGGTGCCAACGGGAAAAAGCAAGAAGCACCCTCCATTACCCATTGATCCGGTCAGCCGTTGGTCATCACAGGGCGCGTTGGTCCATGTAAGTGCGTCCTGTATGCGCTTACTCGGGCCACTTCTGCAGCACGGGTCCGAGCCTCCAAGGCGGGCTGGGAGACGGGCACAAACCTGAATGTTGCAAGTGGACTTGGGCAGCCAACTTGCCCGAGACTAAAAGTCGTGGCAGGGTCAAACATCATGTCCCCACAGCCCTGGCGTCAACCGCTACGAGGCAAACCTGGAAAGCCCAAGACGGTTCTGCCTAGATGGCTACCGGGCCACTGTCTCTGATGGCCCCTTACGCCGCCACGCAGCAGCAGACTCCAGGGCGGGTGTCTGAGAGGGCGGCTGCTTGCATTCCATGACACCAGTCTCCAATGATGGCGGGCTCGAACTGTGGCAGCCGTGTGCCCGTCTTTCCATCCATGACGGTTCCGCCTGCAACAGCTTACGCTCGAGGGGAGACTCTTGTTGATGGCTGCAGAAGAGCGGTGGGATGACAGGGTTGAAGACTTGAAATCGCTGCAGACTACTCTGACCAGGTCGGGAGAGAGAAGCTGGGCGTACCCAAGGGTCCTTGATGCCGCAAGGCCAGCCACATTCCTAACCGCCATCTCTGTAACCGACCTTGACCATGACCATGACTGACCAAGGCTTACCATGGCTTACCATGGCTGTGTGGAATGAGGCCGCCACAAGGACAGATGCCGGACTGTGCCGTCTACAAACGGGAGGGGACTGTGCTTCCAAGCTTTGTGCCTCGATGGCTGGTTGGCCATTGACCTCATCCGGCTTGAACAAATCCCTGTTCACCAACCCCCACGGCGAACCCCATGGGGGAGCAGCCGCCATCAGTGCTGCCTGGTGATTGACCAGGTCAAGAAAGGGGGTGACCAGGCCGCGGCGGGCGTTTAATTGATGACGGGAACTTTTGGAAGCCACGGCTCAAAGGGCGACGCGGGGGCCGAAACGGCTGCCTTTGCTTTTCCCCCGTCGGCTGACTTTATTGCCGGCCAGCCTGCATCTCCAGACACCGAGACTCTGCATCGTCATCTCGCCTCGGCATTGACTCGTCGATGGCGTCTGCAAACTCGCGGGTCCGCCGCCTCGTCGTCGGCCTCGTCGGCGCCGGCCTCGCCGTGCTGCTGCTCAACGCCACCGCGCGCGCCGCCGTCTCGGCCGGGCGCATCTTTGGCCGTCACGCCGGAGTCGCGCTGACGCAGGGCCAGGTTGCCCTCGCCCACCGGGACGCCTCCGCGGGCCCGCCGCGCGTGCGCCCAGTGCCGCGCATCATACACCAAGTCTTTCACAACTGGGATGCGCCGGGCAACGAGACGCTGCCAGCCGACTGGGCCGAGCTGCGCCAGAGCTGCCTCGCGCTGCATCCGACGTGGGAGCACAAGGTGGGCTCTCCTCCCCGGGCCAGAGGAGTTCTGCTGACGGGCGTAGCTGTGGACGGAGGCTGCCTCGCGCCGCTTCATACAGACGGAATACCCCTGGTTCCTCGACACGTACGACGGCTTCCGCTTCCCCGTGCAGAGAATCGACACGCTGCGGTACTTTCTGCTGCGGCACTTTGGGGGCATCTACATGGACCTCGACAATGTGAGATGGCCGCCTCCCAGGCACGCGCCCTCCCTCGTTGGTGCATGGCTAATGTCGACCATCAGGGCTGCCGCGCCAACCTCGAGCCGCTCCTCTACTACCCGGCCTGGGTCACCGACGGTGGCCACGGCACCCTCAGCAACAACATCATGGGCGCCGAGCCCGAGCACCCCTTTTGGATCTTCGTCACCGGCTCGCTCGTCTCGTGGGCCGCCAACTTCGGGCTGCCCTACGTCACCATCAGCTATGCCACGGGCCAGTGGTTCGAGACGGAAATGTGGCAGATATACCACGCCCAGAAGCCCCGCCGCAACCCGGACCTGGTGCGCGTCATGATGGACGCTCGCCCGACGGGGGCGCCCTGGGTGTTTTTCACGGCCGGCCGGGGCGGCACCTGGGACAACTGGGACAACCGCGTCTTCGGCTGGGTCGGCGACCACCTGCTCGAGGCCTCGCTCTACGGGTTCGCCGGGCTCGGGGCCGCCGGCGCCGTCGCGTATGCCGCCGGTCAGGCTGTTCGGCGGAGACGGGGGCGGCTGCCGGGGGCCGAGTGGGGGCGGCCGCCGATGCTCGAGTAGAGCTGGCCGCTGTTGCCGTTGCTGTTGAGGGGGTCGTCTTGCTGGTGATGAACTCGTATTGCACACGTTGGAGCATGGCGGTGTTTGGCGAAGGGCTGTATGTGTACCTTACGTTGAGTCTGGTTTGCGTAGAGCATATGTTGTCTGCTGGGAGAGTTGGTCCGCTCCATATGGTCGAGTCGAGAGGGTAAAGAGGAATGCAATTTAACACGGCACCGCCATATATCCAGGGGGAGATGCCCATGTAGTCGGCAAGATGTAATTGGGTGACGAGGACGGGTGCGACATGACGTTACACCGTCATCGAGGGCAGCTTAAGTGCCACAGTGGGAGTCTTTATGGGAATCTTCGTGGGAATCTTCGTGGGAGTCTAGGTAGAATCCTTGGTGGGGCACCTGGTGGTATTTTTGGTGGGAATCCGACGGCGCTGGCAGAATATGGTGGCTGAGGAGAAGCGGGGTCTTGGGGCGAACCGGCGGCTATTCGCGGTGGTGCTATGGGTGCGGGGTAGCGCCGGAGATCCAAGATGTATCAATTCACGATAAGTATTACTATTTGTACACACACATATCTCTATTCGTATACACGGCCCATTTTAAAAATACGTACCCGCGCCAGCCCGCCCCGCTAATTTATACCGCGCCCGCCTAGCAAGTACCCGTACCTTCTAGATGCCCGCGCCTATATATGCAGCCTATATATATGAGTATTACTATTTGTACACACACATATCTCTATTCGTACACACGCCCCATTTTCAAGATACGTACCAACGCCAGCCCGCCCCGCCTACTTGTAGTGCCCACGCCTGGTAAGTACCCGTACCTTTTAAATGCCCGCGCCCGCCCGCGCCCGAGCCCGCGCCCGCCCGCGCCTATATACGTAGCCCATATACGCAGCCTACACGCAGCCTACACGTAGCGCTCTCGGCTATAGCTTAATTCGCTTAAAAAACGTATCTTTAAAGCTCTCGCGAGATACGCGTATAACGGGGCCCGTTAATTGATCCGGGCCCTTTACCGGTGCCGCGGGCGAAGTTATAGGCGTAGGTAGGTATTTAGAAGGTACGGGTACTTACTAGGTAGGCGCGGTATAAATAGGTAGGGAGGGCTAGCGCCGGTACGTATTTTTAAAATAAGGCGTGTATATAAATAGAGAGATATATATATATAAATAGTAATACTTATATATATATATACGTAGCTTATATACGTAGCTAATATTTTATATATATATATATATATATTTTAATTAAAGCTATTGCTAGCGTTATAATAGACCTTTTTCTCTTTTTCCTTAATACTTTTATATTATAAGGCGACTTAAATAAAGCTTATAATACTTTTAATATTTACGAAGAACGCGAAGTTATAATTTAGCCTTTATCGCCTTTTTTAGGTTTCGAAACCTATAATACGGCGTATAACTTTATTTAAAGGTTTTTTTACGATAATAATATAGTTATCGTTAAGCGGTTAAGCTCTTATAAGCGAGATATTAACGGGATCTCCTTTATAACCTAAGTTCTCTTTATATACAATCGTGGCTTATAGCGGGCTTTTACTAGTATAAGGCTATATAAGCCTTTTACTTAAAAGCTTAACTACCCTTTCCGCTTTATTATAATAGCTTCCCTTAATAAAAAAGCTTAAAAGTAGGATTTTTAAGTTATTAAGGCTTATTATAACTATAAGCCTTCTCTTAATCCCTTAGTATATAATATTTATTGCTAATAGACTATTATATAGTAAGAACTTAAAAAGAACTTCTTAAAATATAAAGCGCTACTAGCTTAAGAGATTTCTATTATTTTATAAGATACCGAGCTTATTATAGCGTTCTTCTGCTTTTAAGATATTTATAATAATCGCTAAAAGCTTCGTTTTAAAGCTCTTAATAGTAAAACGGCTATATAAGAGTTTATTAAGTATCTTTAAGTAGGAAATCTTTCTTATTATATTAAATTCGACTTATATAATAAAAATAAGATTTAAGGCGTGCTTTAAACTTACTTATAGTGCTAAAAGATATAAAAACGCTTTCTTAAGGTTTTAAGCCTTAATAATATATATAAGACTAACCGCTTTAAGCTTTTCCTTTTTTAAGTTATTAAAGTTACTAATTAAAAGTCTTTAGCTAACTTTACCTTTAGCCTTATATAAAAGAGTGATTTTACTACTTTAATAAATTAGCTATTTAATCCTTACCTAATTAGCTAAGTATAAGGGGGTGTATAAATTATATAAAAACCCGTATTAAATAGCCTAGCTTCGGCTTATTATTTTCTAAGTCCTTACGTCCTTATACGACGTGTATAACGTTATATATAGAACTAAGGAGGTTAGGGTAGCTAGATAAAATAAGGATCCGCTTAGACCTAAACTAACCTTAACTAACTTTAAATACGAATTGCCGTATAAGGAAGGGATATATAGCTACGGGGTAAAATGCTTTAAAATCAACATTTCTCGGGCTTTAGGATTGCCCGAAGGCCGGTCCGGATATATCACTCCGTTCCTTTATATTTATCTATAAAAGGCGAATCTCCCGCTACTAAATAGCTAGAGATTGTATAAGCACTTACGCACTTAATTCTTTATTAATTAATTCTAGCTAAATTCTGCCTTATATAATATCGACTCCTATATTATGTAATACCACGTGATTTCCTAATTTCCTTATAGTTTCGCTGCTACTTTAACCTTTAATAGGTTATAAGCCTAGCTTAGCTTACTACGCCGGGAAATTAATTTCTCCTCTAACCAATTTTAGACAATTCCGAGAAAAATACGACCCCTTTTTTTAATTACTCGTTTAACCTTCCTTAAAATCTAACGTTAATTAAACGACTAAATCCCTTAGAATTTATACTTAAAGATATCTTAACCTTAATTACCTCCTTTAATCTCTTTTCTTTTTTAGAAATCCCCCTATCTATATAAAATTCTCTTAAAATTCCCTCTTCTCCGCTAAGACCCCTTTTATCCTTAAGAATTTGCTTAAAATTTCCTTTACTAATCCCTACTAACTTCTTTTATTATTCGACCCTTTTTAAATTAAAAATTAACTTTTCTTTACTTACTTATTCTATTTTACTATTACGGGCTATGCTATAAAAAGAGCTATAGTTATATTATAATAAACGACTTAAAGTTAGGCCAACGTATAGCTAAAGTTATATAAGACTTTACTTAAACTTAGCTTAAGTTCGACTTAAACTTAACTTAAGTACGGGCTACTTAAGCGACCCTTATAAAGTATAAAGCTATATAGCTTAAATAGAGATTTCCCCCTTCCCTCTTTAGCTTTAAATAAACAATTATTTAGCTATATACTACTAAACTAAGTATATATAGGCCCTTAATATATTTAAAGCTCCTTTTAAATAAGGTTATACGACTTAAAAAAAGACTTACTAACTATAATATAGTATAAGTAAGAAGCTTACTTAGCGTAAGGGGGCTATGCTTATAAAGCTTAAGAAGGAGGGCTAGGATAGGCCGATATTTAAATAAAGGTTAAATAAGCGATCCTCTCGCTATAAGTAAAGGCTATTAAAACGAGCTACTAAGTTTAAGTAAGCTAATAGTAGATTTAATAGCTAATAAGCTAGTTTAAGGCCTTAATATAAAAGCTAAAAGAGATAATAAAGACGTATATATAAAGAGGGGCTAGCCTACTAATCGGTAGTTTAATACTACTTTATAATATAATAGCGGGGGCCGTAATACTTATAATAAAAAAGGAAGTAATAAAGAAAAAGGACTAGCGGAAGCTACTCTTAGCGCTAAGGAAATTTAATAGCTAGCGGCGCTACTTTACGCTTTAAGCACGATATATATAAAAAAAGTGCGAGATTAATTAAGACTTCTTTTTAAGCTTAAAGGAGGTTTTTTACTTAATCTATAACTACTTAAATATAAGGCTATAGTAAACTATAGCGACTTACTATAATATCGGCGCGGATCGGGGTTATAATTAATAGGAATTCCTTAAGTACCTTAATTCGATTTACCTTAACGTTAATATTTAATTATAAGCGGCGGCGGCTATCCGCACGATTAAATAAGGAGAGAACTAAACGTTTACGGCGTTCCTCTTTAAGTTTAAGTAAAGGCTCTTTAAGGTAAGAGGGGGGTCGTAGCTATACGATATATAGATTATATTCTTAAAGGGCGCTTTAAGCCTTCGCCTTAAGAAAGCACTTATAATAGTTAACCTCCTAACCTTAAGCTTCTTAGCATATACTAATTAAGTAGCGTAGATTATAGTAAAGCTAAAAAAGGTTTAGTAAACTAAGTAGCTATTTTAAAGCTAGAAGAAAGTAATAAAGGGGGTAACTTAAGACTAAAAAGACTTAAAAGGTAATACCTTAATAAGTAAAATTAATGCTATAACTTAGCTAGGAGGAGGATAAAGCCGGCTTAATATATAAAGGTATTTCGCTTATAAGGCAATAAGGTATATTGCTTGCTTTTATAAAAAGAAAAAAGAAAGAACCTTATAAGTAGCTATAGCTATAACTAAGGAGGTAATTAAAGTAAATTCCGATTTAAGAAAAGAGGAACCTTAATATAAAGTTAGGCGCTAAAAGAGAAAGAGAAATAGTAAATAGCTTAAAGGTTAATAAAGAAGCACTTTATACTAAACTTAATACTACTTAAGGTTAGTATTAATAAGAAAAAAGGGCTTAACGCACTTATAAATATAAGCTATAACTACTATACTATAATAAGCAAGGGGGTAGCGATAAGGCTATAAATACCCTTTATAAATAAGATAAGGAGGCTGCTATAGCTCTTTTTAAAGGATATACTAACGCTTTAAATAAAGAGGATTATAGCGTTTAAGATAAAGATTAATAAGCACTTAAAATAAATATTCGCTTATATAGTATTAAAGTTAAGCTATAATATATTTTTAAGGAGACTATAGATAAAGAAGAATAAGGTAGTTTATAATATTAAGGGGGATCGGATCTAGTATAAAAAAGCGGGGATTTAGATTAGCTTTTAAAAATTAAAAGAAGCTATAAAGATCGCGAATATTTAAGAAGCGAAGCTAGTAAGCGCTTTTATCTTCGCGGCGGAGTGCTAATAAGAAAGGGCTTAAAAAGATAACTAAAAGCGACGATAAGCGCTTAATATAAAGGTAGTTACGATAAAAGATATAAAGAGGGCCTTTTAGCTAAAGACGCTAGTTAACTTAGCAGACTATATCCTAGCTTAAGCACTATAAGCTTATTTAGACCTTTTCGTACCTATAAAAGCACTTAAGTAACCCCCGTTTTAACTAAGTATAAACTATAAGATTTATCTTACCTTAAATAAGGATAGTAAGAAGCCGCTACTACTATAAGGGCCCCTTTACAATATATTAAAAAAAGAACTCCTTATCCTCCGGAAGACCTTAAACGAGCTACTAAAAGCGAACCTTATCCGCTTAAGTAGTTCGTTAGCCGCGGCGCCGGTATTATTTATAAGGAAAGCCGATAGCTAACTATACTTTTACTACGACTACTAAGCCTTAAATATAATTATAAAAAGGGACCGGTATATACTACTATTAATTATAAAAACGCTAAAGATACTAGTAAAGGCACGTTAGTTTAAAAAACTTAACGTCGTTATAGCGTTTTATAAAATTAAAATCGTAAAGGGCTATAAGTTTAAGACGGCCTTTTAAACGAAGTTTAAACTATTTAAATAGTAAGTATACTTATTTAGCTTTATAAGAACGCCGGCTACCTTTTAATACTATATTAACTAAGTATTAAAAGACTACTTTTATAAGTTCGTTATAGCGTATATAGATAACGTTTTAATTTACTTATTAAGGTCGCTCCGTAACTACTAAGATAAGGTAGTAAAAGTGCTTAAAAAGTTATAAAAAGTAGGCCTTATACTAAACTTATAAAAATATAACTTTATAATAAAAAAAGTAAAGTACTTAAGTTTTATTATATAAGCCGGGGGTAAGGTTTAGTACGACTTAAAGAAGATCTAAGCTATTTAGATATAGTAAGCGCTAAAGAACGTAAAGGGCGTTTAAAGCTTCTTTAAGTTTATAAATTATTACTTTACCTTTATCCCGCTTTATATTAAGGCCTTATAGTACTTAGACGGCCTTTATAAAAAAAACGTAACGTTTTTATAAACTAATAAGTACTAAGCCGCGTTTAAGTTTATTTATAAGGCATTTTATAACGCGCTAGTACTATAGCTATATAACCTTAAAAAGGAAACGTACTTAAAAGCGGACTACTTTAAATATATAATAAGCAGCGTGCTAATATAAATAAGACCGGATAGGATATAATACTTAGTAGGTTTTTTCTTAAAACGACTTAATATAGTAAAGTATAATTACTTAATCTACGATAAGGAGTTACTTATAATTATACGATACTTAAACTTTTAAAGGGTAAAGTTATATAATACGTTAGCGTTTATAGTGCTAACGGATTATAGGAATTTAAAGTACTTTATAATAAAGAGGAAGTTAAATAAAAGGTAAAGTAAATAAGCAATAAAGCTCGCTTTATATAACTTTATATTAAAGTACCGCTTAAGGAGGTTAGCGGTAGTACTTAACGCTTTATCGCGCCGCGACTAAGATAAGCCGGAAAAGGCATTTAATAAAAAGGAAATAGAACGCGTAGTATAAATAATCCTAGATAGCGCGTAATTAATAAGATATCGGGTCCCTTTTAGCGGTAAGTATATAAACCTCCCGCGACGATTAGTATAAAAAGAGCGCACTATCGCGATAATATAAGAAAAGGAAGAGAACGCGGGGTTAATTGCTTATATAAGTAAAGTAAACGACCTTATATTTTAAGATAAAGGCGGGGCGAACGAGGGTAAGGTTCGGCTAAAACTTAACCTAAACTTAAGCTAAGACGCGCTTAAAAAATAAGCATAACCGGCTTATATATTTAATAAGTAAGAGATATAAAAGCGGTAGATAGCGATACTATAAAAAGATAAAGAGTACTAAGTCGTATTTTAAGTAGTATAAAACGGCGACCGGTCGCTTACCTTAAAATAGTAATTAAAGGTTTAAGTAAGTAAGTATATAATTAATATAAGGGGGCGCTTTTACTTTAAAGACTAACTTTAAGCACTAAGTAAGGCTTAATACTTTAAGGAGGGGGAGGACGAAGAGCTAAATAAGCTTTAAGTATTAATTGCTTAGTAGATATACGACTTAATAGTAGTAAGATACTTATAAAAGAGTGATTTTACTACTTTAATAAATCAGCTATTTAATCCTTACCTAATTAGCTATATATAGGGGGGTGTATAAATTATATAAAAACCCGCATTAAATAGCCTAGCTTTAGCTCGTTATTTTCTAGGTCCTTACGTCCTTATACGACGTTTATAACGTTATATACGGAACTAAGGAGGTTAGGGTAGCTAGATAAAATAAGGATCCGCTTAGACCTAAACTAACCTTAACTAACTTTAAATACGAATTGCCGTATAAGGAAGGGATATATAGCTACGGGATAAAATGCTTTAAAATTAGCATTCTTCGGGCTTTAAGACTACTTAAAGGCCGGTCCGGATATATCACTCCGTTCCTTTATATTTATCTATAAAAGGCGAATCTGCCGCTACTAAATAGCTAAAGATTAGATAAGCACTTACGCACTTAATTCTTTATTAATCAATTCTAGCTAAAATCCTACCTTATATAAAATCGACTCCTTTATTACGTAATATCACGTGATCTCCTGATTTCCTTATAATTTCGCTGCTGCTCTAACCTTTAATAGGTTATAAGCCCGGCTTAGCTTACTACGCCGGGAAATCAATCACTCCTCTAACTAGCTTTAGAAAATTCCGAGATAAATATAACCCCTTTCCTTAATCACTCGTCTAACCTTTATCAAAATTTAACGTTAATTAAACGACTAAATCTCTTAGAATTTATACCTAAAGATATCTTAACCTCGATTACCTCCTCTAATCTCTTTCCTTTTCTAGAAATCCCCTTATCTATATAAAATTCTCTTGAAATTCCCTCTTTTTTACTAAGATCTCTTCTATCCTTAGGAATTTGCCTAGAATTTCCTTTACTAATCCCTACCGACTTCTTTTATCTTTCGACCTTTCTTAGGTTAAAAATCAACTTTTCTTTACCTACTTATTCTATCTTACTAAAGATATATAAAATAGTAAGCTAGAAAGAATACGAGTTTTCTAAGTTAAAGGGTAATTTAAATTATACCTTATAGACTACTAAAATGCGAGCAATTCTTATTAAAGAAAAGCTTATAGCTGCTTTAAAGTAAGCAAATTATATAAAAACGGAAGAGGCTCTTACCTTGATTTTCCTACGCTTAGAAGACGGTCCCTTAATGTAGATTAAGCATATAATTACTGCTAAAGATGCTTAAGAAGAGCTATAAAAGCTATATAATCCCTCGAATTTTTCGTCGAATTATTTGCTTATAAAATAGCTTTTTAACTTAAGTCCTTCCGACTTATAGTTAGAGAAATACCTTTATAAGGTAAAAGAGGTCTATAAGGAATTAAAATCTTAAGAAATAGACATTCTAGAAGTAGTCCTTATAGTATGGATTTTAAATTCTCTTAGCGGGGAATTTAGAAGCTATATAACTAATATCACGTAAAGCTTTAAGCATAATTCTATAGCCTTCTCTCTTAAGACCCTTATAGCTAGTCTTTTAAACGAAGCTAAAAGGGTAGAGGATATAGAGGACTCTTCGGAGAAAGCTTTCTTACTACGAAAGAAGCTTTAGAAAAAGCAAGGGAATTCCTCGAATTCTTACTATAAAGAATGCAAAAAACCAGGCCACTTAGTAGCTAATTGCTTCCGACTTTACCCTAAAAAAGCCCCTTCTTATTAAGTGCCTAAAGGAAAGAAAATAGACGATTCGAATAAGGTAATTAAAAAGAAACCTACCTCGAAAAAGCCTTCTTCTTCTTCTTCTTTTTCTAGAAAGGAAAAATCAAAGAAAAGAGTAAAAGAAGTAGAATTAAGCGAAGAGGGAGATAAGGTTTTAAATTTAACTAAAATAGACCTTAATATAAATCTTATCGACCTTTCTCCGTTATCCTCTCCTCTCTCTTAAGTCCCTACCCCCGGGGTAGCCTCGAATAACCCTTTAAAGGTAATTTTAACCTTTATAGATTCCCCTTTAAAAGCAGATTTAAAAGCTAATAAAAATACTCTCTTAGGACCTCTAGAAGCCTTACTCCCTTAAATCCGAGAAATAGTATTAAAGGCAAAGGAAGGAGGATTTCCTAGATATAGTAAAAAGACTCTTAATTTTATATACGATAT
>JAPEBW010000344.1:0-60186 GCA_027405785.1 Ophiocordyceps robertsii
CGTATAACGTCTTTAACTCTAAATTACTATTATTATTTAGAAATAATAAGGTCTCTTTATAGGGCTCTTTTTTATCGTTAAGGTCCGGTCGTCGGCTAATTATATTAGCTTAATTATTCTTAAAACCTTTCTTATAAATAATTTTATAGTTAAATTCTAAAAGGAATTTAGCCTATCTTATTTACTTAGCATTTAACTACTATATTATAGCAAAATAACTAATATTCTTATAATCCGTATAAACCTTAAGTTTATATTTATTTCTTAAAATATAATGCTAAAATTCTTTAAAAGCATATATAATAGCTAAGAATTCTTAATCGTAAATAGGATAATAAATCTCTATACTTACTAGCTTCTTTAAATAGAAAGCTATTAATTTAAGAATATTGTCTTTATCGCGCTAACTTAGCTACGCGCTTAATATAAAATTAAAAGCATCCGTTTCTAACTTTAACGGCTTCTCTATATTATAAGTATTTAATATAAGTTCTTTAATAAGTAATCCTTTAAATTTTCTAAAAGCTTCGTTTACTTCTAAGTTCTACTTAAAAGGGTCTATTTTAGCTTTCTTTAATACCGATAAGATCGGTATAATTATTTTAGAAAAGTCTAATATAAACTTCCTATAATAATTTGCATATCCTATAAAGCTTTAGATTTCCTTAATATTCGTAGGAATTAGCTAATCTTTAATTATATAAATCTTTTATAGGTTTATCCTTATATAAAAAGAAGTAATTATATACCTTAAGAATTCTACTTCTTATATATAAAAGCTGCATTTCTCCGGTAAGATATATAAGCTAGCTTTTCTTAACGCTTTTAGCACTATATCGACTTCTTTATAGTATTGCTTTAGTATATCTAAGTAAATAATAATATTATCTAAATAAGCTATATAGAAACGGTCTAAATAAGGATTTAATATACTATTAATCCTCTTTTAAAAGGTTGCTAGTATATTAGTTAATCCTAAAGGTATAACTAAAAATTCGTAAAGTCTATATCGCGTTCCGAAGGCTATTTTAAATTCGTCTCCTTTTTTAATATATATTTAGCTATAAGCAGATTTAAGGTTAACCTTAGTATACTATTGCTTATTAGCTAATCTATCTCTTATTTTGCTTATAAGAGGTAATAAAGTCCGGTCTTTTATTATATCGTTATTTATTTCTCTAAAATCAATATAAAGTCGAGTTTTTTCTTTATCTTTACTATTCTTCGGAGTAAATAATATAGGAGCTCTATATTCTAATTTAGACTCTTTAATATAACCTTTTCGTAGGTTTTCGTCGATATATTCTTTTAATAACTTTAGATACTTCTTATTTAAGTTATATATCTTACGGAATCTAAGCTTAAAGCCTTCTTTTAACTTAATTTCGTGATCTTAACTACTACGTAGTGGTAATCTATCTTTAGGTAGCGGCGTAAATATATCGAAATATCTCTTTAGTATATTTCTAGGTATTTTTAGATAACGATCTTCGGGGTGTTCTAAATTAATAGTATCTTCCGAACGTCTTGTATACTATATTCGCTCTTCGGGGTGCTTTAAATTAATAGTACCTTCCGAACACTATAAGCTAATCTTACGTATCTTATTCTTAATCTTTCTCTTATTCCGTTTCTTCTTAATCTTATCTTTTTGCTTAAGATATTGCTGCTTAATATCTTCTAAGTTATTCGATAGATTTTCTTCTAATAAATTATAAGTAGCTTTATAATTATCTTTAAGGCTTTTAGTCTTTTCTTTACTAAGGTTCGGCATTGTTTCCGCTTATATTATACTAGTTATAATCGTATTGTCCTTAGTCGTACTAGTCGTCTTATTGTTATTTGTTACGATATTTATTAATGCGATATTTATATCTATATAGGAGGCTTTATTATTCTTATTATTGCTATTCCTTATATAGTTATCGTTAAGTATTGCCGTATTTAAATTATTCGAGGGTTTCGTTCCGGGGTCGTCCTCTATTAAACTATAAAGTAGAATATTTAAGGTATCGTCTTTAAACCTTAAAAGGCCTTTATCTTAATCTATTATAGGATTATATTTCCGTAAAAAGGGTAGTCTTAATATAATATTATAGCTAATAGCTAAAACGTCGAAGGAATCTTTAAAGTTATAAATCCCGATCGTATACTTAAGAGGATTAGTCTTTAGCATAATCTTACTATTATTATACTTAAAGGGTAATCCTTTTGCTAAAAGAAGTATATAACGCTTATTTTTTCTTCTGCAACGTAATTCTAAACGATTTACTATTATAGGGGAAATATAGCTACTTATCGCACCGCAATCTACTAATACGTTAAGGCGATGTCCTCTTAATTTTAATAAAAGGGTTATTTTCATACTTTAAGAATTATTATTTAACGTAAGTAAGTTTTATTTACTAAGAAATAGCCTTATTATTCTTAGGCTCGTTAGTTTTTTGCCTCGTCTACCGACTTCTCGGTAGATCTTAATTCTTCTTGCGGAACTAGTTTATCTAAGTAACTAAGCTCTTTATAAGCTTTAAAAACTAAATTCTTATTAGCTTTATAGCTTTTAATTGCTTTACTAATAATTTTAATACCTTTAATACGATTAATTTCTCTTTATCGTTTTTAGTCGTTAAGCTCTTACTACTTAGCTTCTAGCTAGCTTTTAAGCATTTTATTCGAGAATTCTTTTGCTTGTAGTAGCATTTCTAAATTATAATTCTTATTACGAAGATTATAATTAATCTCGAAATACTTACTATATCGTTTAGACGTATCTTTAATAGCTAAGTTAAGGAATTCCGTATCTTCCTTAAGCTTATCGGCTAGCTCGTTGTTCTTTTTCTTAAGATCGTCTTTATCTTAAATTAGATTAGTAATATACGTAGAAAGAGATACGTAATCTTCCTCTAGCTTAATTATCTTATTCGTTAAAGCTAGGTTACTATCTCGAAGGTTTTCGATAGTCGTTTTATTATACTGCTTAAAGAGTAAAAGTTATTTAATTTTAATCCGGTTATCGGTGTTTTCTTACGAAAGTTCCTCTTTATCGGCTTCGATATCCTCCTTAAGGTTTTCTATAAAAACCTTAATATTAGTAGTAAGTTCTTTAGTCGTTATAGCGGGTTTATTATAAGTCTTCCTTAGTTTAGGAAACTAACCGCTACTTTGCTTATCCGAGAGGTATATAAAGCAATTATTATCGTAGTATCTAGTCTAGGAAAGCTACTTATATGCCTTATCCTTAATAGTAATTACTATATCGAGATATTTTATAAAACGAGCGTAAGGCCCGTTGCTATCTTCTTTTTTAAAAGAGGGCTTTTTTATCTTTTTAATTTTAAGGTCTTCGGGATTATAGCTATCTTCCGTATTTAAAGGCATAACGTTTATATTAAAATAAGGAGCGTTTTCGTTATCTTCGTTAATAGTCTATAAGGAAGTTCCGTGCTAATAATTATCCTTAATCTTAAAAGCATTTCTCTACTAGTCGTTTAAGCTTTTAGCTTTTAGCTTAACTTTAAGTTCTTCTTTATAAAGACCCTTTATAGGCGAACTAGTCTTAAACGGACTAAGGGTTAGTATAATAAGCTTAGCATCGATTTCGGTATCCTTAGTTAAAGGTAGTAGTAAAGTATATCGCAGATTATAGGCTAAGAGGGCATTATTCTTACGAATAAGCATATTCCTTCCCTTAAAGGAATTCCTCTTTTTAATATAATCTCTTGCAATATAGCCTTCCTTCGTATAATTAAAGCATCGAATAGCTTTTTTAGCGGGCTTTAGCGGGCTCGCTTCGAGGGTATCTAAGTCTATTACGTCGTAACTTAAGTCGCGCTTTTGCTTTTTATTATTTTTCTTAATAACCCCGCTAGGAGTTAAACGGTGTTTTCGCTATTATTAGCGTTTATATTGCCTATCGTCTATCCGGACCGCTAGACTAATATAGTCTAATAGCGTCTTTAGCCTATCTAGGCGGTAAATTTCGTCTTTAACTTCTTCCTTAAGTCCTTCGTAGAACGTAGTTATAAGGGCATCGTCTTCTTATTTTAGCTTAGAAGTTATTTATTAAAATCGAGCTGCGTAAGCTAATAAAGACGTAACTTGCTTAAGGCTTCTTAATTTATGCTCTGCTAATCGTTGCTTATCTATAATTCCGAACGTTTTTTATAGAGCTTCTTCGAAGTTATCGAAACTCTTAAAAATATTCCTCGTCTTAGAATTCCTATCTTTAAGACTATTATCTATATAGTCCTAAAGAATCGGTTTAAACTATATTACTACTAGGCCTTATAGGCAACTAAATGCAAATATAACCTTTACTACTTCTTGATTTATTATAGTAGGATAAAACTAAAAATAAGCTTTAAGAGAGGTAATAAACTCTTATAGCTTAGCTAATTCTTTAATATAAGGTTTAAGAGCTTTAATCTTTAAAATAAAACTACTATCTATAGAGCTTATAAGGTAATAAGAAAGCTTTAGCTGCTTTAAACTAGCTTGCGGCTAACTAGTCGGCTATAGTATCGTAAAAGCAGACATTCTTCTTCTATTTATTATAATTAAATAAACGTAATTATAATAAATACTTTTCTCTTACTTAATAGCTTAAAGAACTTACTAAGTATATAAATACTAAGTATTTTTTATCGGAGCTATTAAGTTTATAAAGATTCTTATAAGCTAGTTTTATATTATAGAACCTTTAACGTTTCTTATACGTTAAGTAGTCTCGTATAATTTATTTAATTTAAATTTACTAGCTAAAAAGGGAGAAGAAGACTTAGTATAAGCTACTAAACTAAATAAGGTAAGGGTATCTTATTATGCGGATTTCTCGGGTTAAAACTAGCTAAAGAAAAAGAAAAAAGAAAGGAAAGGGGTCGAAGGAAAGAGGAGGAAAGACCTCCTTTTATACCTTTTTAAGGCTACTAAAAGGCTTTCTTTTTATATGCTTTTATATGCTTTTATATGCCAATCTATAACTTATACCTCGTATAACTTATAAGGTTATTAAACTACTTCTTAAGCTAATAAAAATAGCTTATACTATCTCTATTACTAGTTATAAGTAATATACGCTTTATTACTTACAACTAGCTTATAAGACTAGATATCCTTATCTTAAAACCTTTTACGAGATTTTATCCTCTTTTAAAGGGAAGGCCTCTTACCTTAGCTTTATACGAGGTATCGGTCGATTATATAAAGTATCGGTTAATCGTATAATACGAATCCTATTACTAGCTAAAGCTAACCTAAGCCGCTTATAGGCGTATTTAACCTATACTGCTTATAGCTAATACTAGCTATCTTTAACCATTAAGCTATATCGTCTCTCCTTATAACTACCGGTATTTACTTTAATAGTTATATCTTATAACTAGCGGTATTTACTTTACTAGTTACTCCTTTATATTTAGCGGTATCTACTTTACTAAATATTAGTACTTCTTAGTACTTAAGATTACTAACGGAATAGGGTTTCCGTTATACCTTTACTTAATCCCTTAATATATAATATTTATCGCCGGCGAACTACTATATAGTAAGACCTTAAGCGGAACCTCTTAAAATATAAAGCTTTACCGGTATAAGAGGTATTAAGCATCCTTCGTAATGCTAAGCCTTTTATAGCTTTTTTCTAGCTTCGTAATATCTATAATAATACCTAAAAGCTTTAAAATAAAGCTCTTAAAGGTAAGATAGCAATATAAGCCTTTTTTAAGTATCTTTAAGCAAGCGACCTTCCTTATTATATTAAATTCGACTTATATAATAAAAATAAGATTTAAGGCGTATTATAAACTTACTTATAGTGCTAAAAGATATAAAAACGCTTCCTAAAGGTTTTAAGCCTTAATAATATATATAAGACTAACCGCTTTAAGCTTTTCTTTTTTTAGGTTACTAAAGTTACTAACTAAAAGTTTTTAGCTAACTTCGCTTTTAGCCTTATTAATATAGAGAAAGAAAAAGAATATTAGTAGCTATATAAGTCCCTTAACGCCCTTTATATATAAGTAAGGGCACTAAAGCCCTTTATAGTTATTATAGATAAGGAAGCCGCCCTTAAAAACGCCTTTTTTCGTGTTTTCCCTTTTATATAATAATAACTTTATATATATTATATTAATAGCAATATTTAGGCCCGAATTTAGTTACGCTAAAAAGACTTAGTAAATCCTAATACTCTTAAAAACAATACTAATAAAGAAGTCCTTTTTAAAGTCGAAGCTATCCTTACTCGTAAGGCTATTAAATAAAGAGCCGCCGCCGCCGCCGCCGCTACGTTTAGTTTAAATAATAAGAAAGTCGAATTTAGCTGCGAAGGAATGCTACTAGCTTAAAAGCGCGTTATTTACTCGAAAACAAAAGCGGATTTCTATAAAGCGTAGCAGTAGCTTAATTAGCAATTCGGTTAATACTAAAGCTATATCGTAACCTATATCTCCGATAAATATATACTATAGCGGGAGTAGTAAGCGGGCTGCTTTATTAGCCGCTATTATAACTTTAAGTAGCGGGTTAATAGCTTAATTAAGACCGCCTATAAAGATATAAAGTCTTATTTACTTATAGGCACCTTTAACCTCTTATATCTTTACGATGCCTTTATTTAAATAATTAAGAATAAAGAGATATCCTATATATAAATAGCTACTTAGCAAGAGATTTAATAAAGGCGGCGGTTTCTTAAGCAGTTATCTTAGCTTAAAGACCTTAATATAAAGGTTACTTATTAAGCTATTAATCTCCTTACTATATAGCATTAACTTACTATTACCGCGATGCCTTTATTAACTTAAGAGCCTTAGCTACTATAGCCTTATAGTAGGCGCTTTATATTATAGCTTAGCCTGCTTTATATATATATTATCTTTTAACGCCTTTAAGCCGGGCTAATGCTTAAAAAGCATAATATTCTTATACGATAGTAACTTAAAAAGCCGTTAGTAAACCCCCCCCCCCTTTTCTATATATTTTACTACTAATAATAACTCTTAAGACCTTAAGGAGCTATTACTCCGAATCCGCGATCTTAACATCGTTATAGTTATACGTAGCCGGCCTCGTAATATTAAGCTACTTATACTTAACTCCCTTAAATACTAAGACGTATTAATAAAAGCATCGTAGCTAGCTACGCCGCCCGTATTAATAAGGGCATTATAGCTAGCTACGCCGCCGCAAAAGCTACTTAATTTAAGTTAAGCTAGCTTAAGGCGGCTTAACGTAAGTATATAAAAATACCTCTTTTATAACGAGATCGATAAACTTAGCTATAGCTTAAGGTCTCTTATAGCATTATAAAAAAAATCGTCGGCTTAAAGCAATATAAGGGGAAGGGGATTAAAAGGAGGACGCGGTAAGGGTAATAAGGGCGCTTATAGCTTTACCGGCGGCACTAGCAGTAATATAGCTATATCGCCGCCTAGTAGCATAAGTAAGGATATAGCTACTAACGGTGCCGCCAGGCGGCGTTAAAGGCATTAAGCGGCGTTAAGGGCATTAAGCGGCGATAAGGGCATTAAGGGCGCACCTATATCGCCGCTTAGTAGCACTAGTAGGGATATAGCTACTAATAGTGCCGCTAGGCGGCGTTAAGGGCATTAAGCGGCGTTAAGGGCATTAAGCGGCGATAAGGGCATTAAAGGCGCACCTATATCGCCGCCTAGTAGCACCGGTGGGGATATAGCCACTAACGGTACCGCCGGGCGGCGTTAAGGGCATTAGGCGGCGATAAGGGCATTAAGGGCGCGCGCGCCTATAACTTCGCCCGCGGTACCGGCAGGGCCCGGATCAATTAACGGACCGCGTTGTGCGCGCATCTCACGAGAGCTTTAAAGATGCGTTTTTTAAGCGAATTAAGCTATAGCCGAGAGCGCTGCGTGTAGGCTGCGTGTATGGGCTGCGTATGTGGGCGCGGGCATTTGGAAGGTACGGGTACTTGCTATGCGCGGGCGGTACAAATAGGCGGGGCGGGCTGGCGTTGGTACGTATCTTTAAAATGGGGCGTGAGTGTAAATAGAGATATGTGTGAGTGCAAATAGTAATACTTATCCGTAATTCGTACAGAGAACTCTCTGTAGGTAGATTCGAGGTACTTTCGAGGTGCGTGCGTGATGCGTGACAAGCATGCGCCTCAACAAAGAGAAGAGGACCCGGTCGCTGGGTCGCGGTGGAAGTCCACTGTAAGTATCCGTACCTAGGACCTACCTGGTATACCAGCCTGCTGCGCGTCCCAGCGCAGTAGCACTTGCAAGACTCTACCGCAGCTGCCTACCTACCTACGAGAAACTCAATTTCAGCGAGCGGCGCAAAACAAAACAAAACAAAACACCTAGTTATTATTACAATAGTGTGTGTGCTGCTGAAGTGCACATGGACGGTTGATCGAAGCACGCTTTGCAGAGTCATTTTGTCTCCCAAATGCCGCAAGCTCATCGGGTCGGTTGGCAGGTACCTCGCAGGTACGTACACACTGTGACGATCAACGTGGACGGGCTCCCGAAAGCGGTCTAGACCGGAAGCTCCAGCTGGCAACGGAGCTCAACGCCAGAGGGAAAAAACTAAACGTCCAACCACAACCCCAAAGAACCCGTCTCGAGAAACGCTCTCCCCATCCGCCCCCTCGTCAACAATCCCCGGTGGCGCGTCCGCCCTTCCGCCTCACCCTATTGCCACTCGCCCTGCGCCAGACTCGGTCCGTGAGGCCCTTCAGCTCCCTCTCGTCCGACCCCAGCAGCCGCCCCGACGCTCTTCAATCCCCCGGACCCAGCTTCCGCCGGCCCCGCGAGCCATTTCTTTCGACATGCTCAGCGCCGCTCTTCGGAGGCGAGCTCTCGCCCCAACGCGCTGCGCCCTGCGTACGGGCTTTGCTTCCCATGTCGTCCGCCACTACGCTTCCTTCCCGGACCACCAGGTCATCAAGATGCCCGCCCTGTCGCCCACCATGCAGGCTGGCAACATTGGGGCCTGGCAGAAGAAGCCTGGTGACTCAATTGCCCCAGGCGACGTTTTGGTAGAGATTGAGACGGACAAGGCCCAGATGGACTTTGAGTTTCAAGAAGAGGGCGTCCTTGCCAAGATTCTCAAGGACTCGGGCGACAAGGACGTCCCTATCGGCAGCGTTGGTCCCCCCCCCCTTTTTGCCACCCCGGCGCCTGAAGCCCTCTGCTAACCTCGCATGTCTGCTCGCAGCCCATTGCTATTCTCGTCGAAGAGGGCACCGACCTCTCTGCCTTCGAAAAGTACACACTCAAGGATGCCGGCGGCGATGCGAAGCCGGCACAGGCCCAGGGGAAGTCCGAATCGCAGCCCAAGGAAGAATCCGCTCCCGAGCCTTCTCCCGAGCCCGAACAGTACGCACCCTCCGAGGGTAGGCTGCAGACCGCACTCGACCGCGAGCCCAATGCATCCCCAGCAGCTGTGCGCGTGGCGCGGGAAAAGGGCATAAGCCTCGCCGGCGTCAAGGGCTCTGGCAAGGGTGGCAAGATCACCGAAGAGGACATCAAGAAGCTTTCCAGCAGCCCTGCCATGGCCTCGCCCGGCGCGACTTTTGAAGATATCCCCATCAGCGGCATGCGCAAGACCATCGCGAGCCGTCTGCAGGAGTCTGTCCAGAACAACCCTCACTTCTATGTCACCAGCTCCATCTCGGTGTCCAAGCTGCTCAAGCTGCGACAGGCCCTCAACAGCTCGGCCGATGGTAAATACAAGCTGTCCGTCAACGACTTCCTCATCAAGGCCATGGCCGCAGCATGCAAGAAGGTCCCCATGGTCAACTCGAGCTGGCGCGACGGCAGCATCCGCCAATTCAACACGGTGGATGTCTCGGTTGCGGTTTCGACGCCTTCGGGTTTGATTACGCCCATTGTCACCGGCGTCGACGCACGCGGCCTCGAGTCCATCTCGGCCAAGGTCAAGGAACTGGCCAAGAAGGCTCGCGAGAACAAGCTCAAGCCCGAGGAGTACCAGGGCGGCACCATTTCCATTTCCAACATGGGCATGAACAACGCCGTTGACCACTTTACTGCCGTCATCAACCCTCCTCAAGCCGCCATCCTGGCCGTGGGCACGACCAAGAAGGTGGCCATCCCTGTCGAGAGCGATGACGGCACGGTCAGCGTGGAGTTGGACGAACAAATCACAGTCACGGGCAGCTTCGACCACAAGGTGGTTGACGGTGCCGTTGGCGCCGAATGGGTCCGCGAGCTGAAGAAGATTCTCGAGAACCCTCTGGACCTCCTTCTCTAAGCGCCCTCATGCCAGCAAATCAAACTCTAGCGTGAAGGGACGCGCGGATGGGCGTTTGTGTGAAGACTTTATAGACTTTGTCAAGAGCGGGATCCGGAATGAAGGTTGCAAAGAGGGGGGGGGGGTCAGACTCGCCCAAGGAGGATGACGGGGCGATATGCCCATGTACAATGACCCGTTGATTGATTAATGCTGCGTTTCCGAAGGGCATGCTGTGTAGTTGTCCAGTTGGCTTATTCTGCTCCCTCGCCAGCAATGCAGGAAGCTCACCTCGCATGGGTTCCCCCGCCGCGCCGTGGCGGAGGCTTGTCCCAGCCAGCTATCGGGTACGGAGAGAGAGGTCTGGATAAGTAAAGGAGAGCAGTGGAAGCGGAGTGACAGTGGCGACGACAGGATTCTTTCGGAGGCGGTCGGAAGAATGACTTTGGAACGGTCAGGATGAGACTCCAATTGCTGCGTTCCGTGGCTGGGCCTTTCTCGATCCTTGAGCGAGGCCGTCGAGCCGTCTTTCCCGGCCGCCACCACCTCCTGTCTGTCGTCGCTTTGCCGGATGGCCGAGCCAAGTGAGTGGCGCGATTCCTGTATCACATCAGCGGCGTAAGCGCTTGTCGGCACGCCGGCGGCGGCTCGGCCCAGAGCGCTTTCTTTCGCAGCCCGAGTCTGCACGGCCGAGACAGGCAGCGGGCGGGAAGCTGACCTGTCATCGGCTCTGCGATGCCGAGAAGTGAGTGGGTGGACAGGCATGCAGCTCAGGGCAAGCCGTGTATGTATGTACGATACGAGCCACGGGCAAGGACGCACAGAGAGAGGGAGAGATGGCCTGCTTTAAGCCGCCACTAGACGAGCCGCTTCTCCCGCCCGTGCCTGCATCGCGGGCCGTCGCGCACTGCCCCGGCTGTCATGGCGACGGCGACGACGCGGTCTCGGGACGGCGCCCCTCGGTCACTGTGTTGACAAGAGGAGAAACAGGCTCGTTTCCGTTAGGTAATTCCCCTCGGCGAGTGTACAGTACATAGGTAGGCCGAGGCAACGGAAAGTCAGGCCACGCCGACGGCACCCCTTCTTCTTGATGCGGGAGGAAGCCCAGCGTTCTGCACGTCGGCGGACTCCTCGATTGGGCCGGAGATGCAACGACGCACCGTTGACGGCCACCATGCCGGGCTTTTTGTCTCCACGCCGCTGTATGCATGCATGTGCGTCGCATCGGCACGGCTTCTTTGTGCCCGGGGGCTTCGCCGCCATGTTTTGGCCTTGTTACTTGAACCTTGTTCAGCCTCTTTCCCCCATGAGCCGAGCAAACAGACATGCGTGGGAGGCCTTGCTTGTACTGGATTGGATGCTCGTGGGCGCAAAACCCTTGGTTTCCAACCTTGGTGTTTAAACTCGTCGACCTACTGTTCTGCCACAACGCAAGCCAGAGAGAGAGAGAGAGAGGTTCGTTGCCTGCATGTGATTTGCCTCCATGGTCGTTTGTGCATGTACGAATACGTACGAATATAGTCCAGCAGCAGAGCGAGACATGTGCATTCTTCAGGCCGCCTCCAAGAGGGAGGACGCGCCTGTCCCGGAACGCAAAGCCCATCTGCTCTCACCACGTCGCCGACTTCTGCCCCCCCTTCGGCTCTTTCCCTCCTCCTCCTGCAGCATGCCGACACTCTCCTCCTCGCCCTGCCCTCGCGAGGAAACGACATGCAGCCGTCTTCACCTGGATCTTGTCAGGTTCCTATGCATACATGCATGGATACATACATACGTGCTCGCGGAAGTAAGCGGCCAGGTGCTCCACCAAGCACGCCCTCGATATTCACCGGCAAGAGGGAAAAGGTTCCTCGCAGGCTGCATGATCGATCGAGGCGTTCTTGCCGGCAGCATCTGACTTTGTTGTTACGTACGAGGCTGCAAACTCTCCGAGCCACAGCCAGTGTCTCCGTCTCTCTCTCTCTGCCCCCATATCCCATCAACCCTCATATCCTATATATTGAGGCCTCTCCTGTCCTGTCCCCATCATCTTTCCCTTCCAACACCCTGCCCAGACACATACCAGTCACACACTCATCCCTCTCTGTCTCGCCCTCTACATCGCCCTCGGGAAATACCAGGCAGATAACTCAAGACACCATCATCATCATGGCTCCTTCTCTGCGTCGTGGCATCCTCCTGGCCATTGCTGCCTGCCTGGCCACCGTCTCGGCCAACCCCCTACCCGCCAGCGAGGCTGTCGGCGCCCCAGAGGCCAAGATACTGGTCAACTCCCCCGACGTCGCCCGCGCCGGCGACTGCACCACGACGGTGCCCATTTTCCCCACCTTCACCTTTGGCCCCGTGCGGACCGTCTACACGGCCACGACGACTGCCACCCACGTCGTCGACTGCGGCGGCTGCGACCACCTGGCTTTGTCGTACGTCCACCTCGGCGTCGGGCCCGTCGTCTTCTTCACCACCACCGTCACAGCCCCGACCCCGGCCGCCACCACCGTCCTCGAGTGCGGCATCCCCTCCGGTGCCGCGGCCCGGGCCACCCCCGCTCCGGAGCAGTAGTGTGCGCCCTCATCTGGCCCCGGCCCCGGCCCGCGCTACTGGGAAGGCCCCCGGGACCTGGAGCCGACCGTCGTGACTCCCCCGGGCGTTTCGGGTCCGAAGTGCACACGGAGCACCCGCCTCCGGCCAGAGCTTCCTGACGGGACTTGCAGGGTGTACCCTTTGCTTGTCACGTCGAGCAGCACCGTCGACTGCGGCGACTGCGCGCTGGCCTGGTCCACGGTCGCCGTCCAATTCTTCGCCCCGAACCTGTACACGGCCACCGTCTCACTTGCCACGCCCACTACCAAAACGGACCTGGTCTGCGCGCCCGCCAGGACTGCAAAGTCGACTTGTTGAGTTTGAGGTGGTGTGCGGCCGTCGATGGAAACCTGGCGGGTGGGTTTGGACGATAAGGCTGTTCAGTGCGGGTTAATTGTTAATTCAGTAACGAAAAAAATGAAAAAAAGAGTCGAATATAAATAAACGTTTGCGCGTAGTCTTCGAGTACGGGCAAGTTTCCGGGGTTCCACTGGCGCCTCATCTCCTCGCTTTCGCGCCGATACAACAACCATGGTCTTTGTCTTCCCGGGCCTCGTTGCCGGTACTCCGGTCCCGCTCCGGAGCCGTTGCGCTCTTCGCCAGCAGGTTCTGGGTCACGTCGAGTCTCCAGATGGCGGGCCCGCACTCGCCGTCGTCGTGCCGGTTGGCCTCGACCCAGGTGCGAATCTGTCCGCGCACCTCCTTGTTGGACGTGAGCGTCACCATGCCCGTCGCCCAGCCGTACATGAAGATGGACAGCTTGGAGCTCTTGAAGTTTGCGCAGCGCGCCACGTCGAGGGCCACGCGCGGCAGATGCGCCTCGGCGACGGCGCGGCGGATCGACGGCCACATCCAGTCGTCGTCGATGACACGGATGGGAATCTGCACGGCCGCCGGTAGCGGATGGACGGAGAGGCGCTGGAAGCGAGCTCGGACGTCGCGGGGGGGGCTGGCGCGGGTTTCTTCGTCGGCGGGCACGAGCTGCCTTGCGCGCTCGCGTTCCGTGGCCGTGCCCACGAGACGGAGAACCTCGTGGAAGTGCTCTGCTGCTTCCTTGGTGCACACCAAGTCTCGTCCTCTGAGGATGGGATACAGCGTCCGCGTCATGAGCCCGCCGTGCTGCGTCTCTTCTAGCATCTGCGCCCTCGTCGTCGACGCCTGCCACGGCTGCGGCTGGAGATGGAGATGGGTCAGGTCCGAGACGAGATCCACGAGGATGGTATGGTCCATGTTAAGCGTCGCAGTCAGGCCCTCGTGCTCGTCCCCGAGGAGGCTCTCGATGGCGACCTCAAGCGGCGGAGGCGTGTTGGCCAACAAGGCCGAGGTGCGGTCTTCCAACGTCACCCGAACCAGAGCGTCTACGCGCGACAGCTGGTCAAGCAGGGCATCAATGTCCTTGTTCCCGCGGCCGAGGTTGGGAACACAACCCGGACTCGCGGGAAGCGGTACGCGTGCCGGTTCATCCTGGCCGCAGCCACAAGCCGCCTGACCTGCTTTGCTAGAGGTATGTCGTCCCACTCGCGCTCGTCAATGTCGTCGCCCACGTCGTGCTCGCCCCAGCCCCAGCCGCCGTCCGTCATCTGCCTTGCCAGCCTGTCCGGGTGCAGCGTCTTGACGTCGAGCCACTCACTGCCGCCCTCGACAACGTGAACCTCGACCTTGCCCTGCTCCTTCAAGGCACGGTGCAACTGCTGCTTCTCCCTTCCACTCAGAGTCATGCGAGCCATCTCCTTCTTGCGGGCCTCTGGTGCGGAGCCTTGAAATGCCTGGTTGACGGCGAGTAGTGAGCGGCATCGCTTGAGAATGTCCCAGTGCATCGCGCCGCGGGACACGTCGATGGATCCCGTTTCAAGCTTTCCCCCCAGTCTGTTCAGGGCATCCTCGTCCAACGATGCTCCGTGCAGTTCCGAAAGCGCAAGGGTAAGAGACGCTTCTGTCCGTCTTAGATCACGCACGAAAGCCGAGAGTCCAGTTGCTTGGGACGACCTAGCTCTGTCCTGGATGCACGCCAGCAGACTCTCGACCTCGGGGAGGTAGGATTGGGCGAGCGACAGGCTTTTCCTGGCTGCATCGAGCATCATGTCCTGTTGGGTTCTGGTTGTTTGTCGCAGTGAGCTTGTCCTGTCATCACCTTTCTGTCCCGGACACGCTCGAACATGCCGCCGAGACTCCGATAGGGACTCGCCACCCGAGTGCCCTGGAGTTTCTTTGAGGCCTACCGTGTCCATCGCCATGGAGTCCCGATCGCTGCTACCTGTGCCGTCCGCTCTCCGCAGCTCGGCGGGAGTCATCATGTTTCTCGTCCAGGCGCTCCAGCAAAACTCATGGTCGGTCTGCGCCAGCCCGCCCAGCTCGCCAGAGCCCGTGGAAGATGCTAATATAGTTTTTTGGTCGCCGCTGACCTCCGGGAGCTCGTAGACGGAGAACATATGATGTTGATGTTTAGTGCCGAGAGGTCGGCGCATGGTTCGCCCGTTCCGACTCCTCCAACGCAGCTCTCCGGTCTCCACCACTGACCCTGCTTGCACGCTGGCTGCCGGCATCTCGTCACAACCTGGCAGCTAGGCAAGCTGAGCTTTACTTGGACAAGGAGATTGCCAGCCATATTCCGCATCAATAAATCAGAGTCGATTGAAACAAACAACTTCCCCGTATCGAAGGAACGGCTTAGGTTTGCGCGGGCGAAACATGTCTAGGGTAACGGTTCCCGCCAATCAACATAGCGGAGGAGACTCACTCAAACTAAGGTGATGTGGTGTAATATGAGAGAGCTCATATTCTGGCTGTTCCTCGGCGTTATTAAGATCGTTTCCAGGCCGGCAACTACGGCGGACTAAATGTAAGTTAGGGTTAAAACCTAACTTAGGGGATTTTTCTTCTATATATACGCCTTAGCGTATAGCCATATTACGCCTTAGTAAATTACATATTTTATAAGGTCTTAGCTAAAATAGGCTTTAAGAGTTATCGCGTTATTAAGCCGCCTTTATAAAAACTCCGCTTAATACGCACCTTCCCTTAAAACGGCTTAAGTAAGTATATATATACCTTCTCTTAAGGCTTAAACATATACTATAAAAAGACAGAGCTATAAAAGATAATAATAGTATTTAGCTAGCTAAGAAAGAATATATATATAAAAGGGTGCCCTTATATATTATTACGGGCTATGCCGTAAGAAGAGCTATAGTTATACTATAGCGAACGACTTAAAGTCGGGCTAACGTATAGCTAAAGTCGTATAAGACTTTACTTAAACTCGGCCTAAGTTCGACTTAAACTTAACTTAAGTACGGGCTACTTAAGCGACCCCTATAAAGTATAAAGCTATATAGCTTAAATAGAGATTTCCCCTTTCCCTTTTTAACTTTAAATAAATAATTATTTAGCTACGTACTATTAAACTAAGTATATATAAGCCTTTAATATATTTAAAGCTCCTTTTAAATAAGGTTATATAACTTAAGAAAAGACTTACTAACTATAATATAGTATAAGTAAGAAGCTTACTTAGTATAAAGGGGCTATGCTTATAAGGCTTAAGAGGGAGGGCTAAAAAAGGCCGATATTTAAATAAAGGTTAAATAAGCGATCTTTTTACTATAAATAAAGGCTATTAAAATAAGCTACTAAGTTTAAGTAAGCTAGTAGTAGATTTAATAGCTAATAAGCTAGTTTAAGGCCTTAATATAAAAGCTAAAAGAGATAGTAAGGATATATATATAAGGAGGGGCCGGCTTATTAATTAATAGTTTAATACTACCTTATAATATAATAGCGGGGGCTATAATACCTATAATAAAGAAAAAAGTAATAAAGAAAAAGGACTAGCGGAAGCTACTTTTAGTATTAAGGAAATTTAACGGCTAATAGCGCTACTTTACGCCTTAAGCATAATATATATAAAAAAAGTGCGAGATCGATTAAGACTTCTTCTTAAGCTTAAAGGAGGTTTTTTACTTAATCTATAACTACTTAAATACGGGGCTATAGTAAACTATAGCGACTTACTATAATATTAGCGCGGACCGAAGTTACGATTAATAAGAATTTCTTAAGTACCTTAATTCGATTTACTTTAATATTAATATTTAATTGCGGGCGGTAGCGGCTATCCGTATAATTAAATAAAAAAAGAACTAAACGTTTATAGCGTTCTTCCTTAAGTTTAAGTAAAGGCTCTTTAAGGCGGGAGGGGGGTCGTAGCTATACGATATATAGATTATGTTTTTAAAGGGCGCTTTAAGCCTTCGCCTTAAGAAGGCGCTCGCGATAGTTAACTTCTTAACCTTAAGCTTCTTAGCGTATACTAATTAAGTAGCGTAAATCGCGGTAAAGCTAAAAAGAGTTTAGTAAACTAAGTAGCCGTTTTAAGGCTTAAAGAAAGTAATAAAGGGGGTAACTTAAAACTAAAAAAACTTAAAAGGTAATACTTTAATAAGTAAAATTAACGCTATAACCTAGCTAAGAGGAGGATAAAGCCGGCTTAATATATAAAGGTATTTTGCTTATAAAGTAATAAGGTATATCGCCTGCTTTTATAAAAAGAAAAAAAAACCTTATAAGTAGCCGCTACTATAACTAAAAAGGTAACTAAAGTAAATTCTAATTTAAGAAAAAAGGAACCTTAGCGTAAAGTTAAGCGCTAAAAGAGAAGGAGAAATAGTAAATAGCTTAAAAGTTAATAAAAAAGCACTTTATACTAAACTTAATATTACTTAAAGTTAGTATTAATAAAAAGAAAGGGCTTAACGTACTTATAGATATAGGCTATAATTACTATACTATAATAAGTAAAGGAGTAGCTATAAGGCTATAGATACCCTTTACAGATAAGATAAGGAGGCTGCTATAGCCCTTTTTAAAAAACATACTAACGCTTTAAACGAAGGGGATTATAGCGTTTAAAATAAAGATTAATAAGCACTTAAAATAAACATTCGCCTATATAGTACTAGAGTTAAGCTATAACGTGTTTTTAAGGAGACTATAGATAAAGAAAAATAAGGTAGTTTATAATGCTAAGGGGGATCGGATTTAGCATAGAAAAGCGGGGATTTAAATCGGCCTTTAAGGATTAAAAGAAGCCGTAAAGATTGCGAATATTTAAGAGGCGAAGCTAGTAAGCGCCTTTATTTTCGCGGCGGAGTGCTAATAAGAAAGGGCTTAAAGGGATAGCTAAGGGCGATAATAAGCGCTTAATATAAAGGCGGTTATAATAAAGGATATAAAGAGAGCCCTTTAGCTAAAGACGCTAGTTAACTTAGCAGATTATATTCTAGCTTAAGTACTATAAGCTTATTTAAACCTTTTTATACCTATAAAGGCACTTAAGTAACCCCCGTTCCGATTAAGCGTAAACTATAAGATCTATCTTACTTTAAATAAAGACGGTAAGGAGCCGCTCTTACTATAAAGGCCCCTTTATAATATATTAAAAGAAGAACTCCTTATCCTTTAAAAGACCTTAAACGAGCTATTAAAAGCGAACCTTATCCGCTTAAGTAGTTCGTTAGCCGCGGCGCTAGTATTATTTATAAAGAAGGCTAATAGCTAATTACGCTTTTACTATAATTACTAGGCCTTAAATATAATTATAAAAAAAGACCGGTATACGCTACTATTAATTATAAAAACGCTAAGAATACTAATAAAAGCACGTTAGTTTACGAAACTCGATATCGTTATAGCGTTTTATAAGATTAAAATCGTAAAGGGCTATAAGTTTAAGATAGCCTTTTAAACGAAGTTCGGACTATTTAAATAGTAAGTATACTTATTTAGCCTTATAAAAACGCCGTTTACCTTTTAGCGCTATATTAACTAAGTGCTAAAAGATTACCTTTATAAGTTCGTTATAGTATATATAAATAACGTTTTAATTTACTTATTAAGGTCGCTCCGCGACTATTAAAAGAAAGTAGCGAAGGTGCTTAAAAAGTTATAAAAAGTAGGCCTTATACTAAACCTATAAAAATACGACTTTATAATAAAAGAAATAAAGTACTTAGGTTTTATTATATAAGCTAAGGGTAAGGTCCGGTACGACTTAAAGAAGATTTAAGCTATCCGGACATAGTAAGCGCTAAGGAATATAAAAAGCGTTCGGAGCTTCTTTAAGTTTATAAATTACTACTATACCTTTATCCCGCTTTATGCTAAGGCCTTATAATACTTAAATAGTCTTTATAAAAAAAACGCGACGTTCTTATAGACTAATAAGCACTAAGCCGCGTTTAAGTTTATTTAAAAGGCATTTTATAACGCGCTAGTACTATAGCTATATAACCTTAAGAGGGAAACGTACTTAAAGGCGGACTACTCCGGATACGCAATAAGCGGCGTGCTAATATAAGTAAAACTAAATAGGATATAATACTTAGTAAGGTTCTTCTTAAAACGACTTAATATAGCGGAGTATAATTACTTAATCTATAATAAGGAGTTACTTATAATTATATAATACTTAAACTTTTAAAGGGTAAAGTTATATAATATACTAGCGTTTACGGTGCTAATAAATTATAAGAATTTAAAGTACTTTATAATAAAGAAAAAGCTAAATAAGAGGTAAAGTAAATAAGCAATAAAGCTTACTTTATATAACTTTATATTAAAGTACTGCTTAAGGAGGTTAGCGGTAGTACTTAATACTTTATCGCGCCGCGATTAAGATAAGCTAAAAAGGGCATCCGATAAAAGGGAAATAAGATATATAGTATAAATAATCTTAAATAGCGTATAACTAATAGGATATTAAGTCCCCCTTAGCGGTAAGTATATAAACCTCCTATAATAATTAGTATAAGAGGAGCATACTATCGTAATAATATAAAAGGGTAAAGAGAACGCGGGGTTAATCGCTTATATAAGTAAAGCGGACGACTTTATACCTTAAGATAAAGGCGGGGCGAATAAAAGCGGAGTTTAGCTAAAACCTAACTTAAACTTAAGCTAAGACGCGCTTAAGGAATAAGTATAACCGGCCTATATATTTAATAAGTAAGAGATATAAAAGTAGTAGATAGCGATACTATAAAAAGATAAGGAGTATTAAGTAGTATTTTAAGTAATATAAAATAGCGACCGGTCGCTTACTTTAAAATAGTAATTAAAGGTTTAAGTAAGTAAGTATATAATTAATATAAAGGGGCGCCTTAGCTTTAAAGACTAACTTTAAGTGCTAAGTAAGGCTTAATACCTTAAGAAAAGGGAGAATAAAGAGCTAAATAAGCTTTAAGTATTAATCGCTTAGCGAATATATAACTTAATAGCGGTAGGATACTTAAAGCGTAAGGAGACGCTTGCGATACTAGCTTAAGAGTTTTTTTAGCCGGGCTAGTTATTAATAGTATACTAGCTTATCGCAAACTATAAGCTATATAATAAGGGGTATATTTAAAAGTAACTTTAAAAAAGGCTTTTTTAACTATTACCGCCCTTTATATAGCCGTTTATATACTTAATAATAGACTTTATAGTTAACCTACCGCTAATAAGGATTAAGGGCTTTTAAAACCTTTAAGTAATAATAAACTAGCTAATAAAGGCAATAACTTTAAAAGCGATACTAATAATAAGAGTAGTAATATACGCTATTAAGTTCTTATAATCCTACTTCCGCTTTTATAAAATGCTAAAATCTATTATCTTAAATTAAAGGACGAACTAAATAAAGTAATTTTAAAAGGAATTTTACTAATAGACCGGGGTTTAAAAGAAACTAAGTTTAGCTTATTACCTATAGACCGATAAGGCGATAAAGCGCGCGAACTAAGAGGTATAAGTATACCTCCGCGTATATATCTACTATAAGTAAGACGATTAAGGGGTATAGCTACTTTACGCTTAGGCGGCGCTTAATAATTAAGTAATATTAATAATAGGTATAAGCCCCTTCTTCGCTATATATAGGTACGATATTAAGCTAATTTAGATTATATAAAAAGAGGGACCGCTTATGCTAAACGCGGAGAGTATATAAAGCCTTATATAAAGGATAAGGGAAGTCGCTAACTTCCTTTAAACGGCGATCGCCGCGTTATAGGCAAGGTAAGAGAAGATAGCGAACCGGTTTTATATACCGGTAAAAAGACTTTAAGTAAGCAATAAGGTATAGCTAAATATAAGAAAGTATACTATAAATAAGCCTTACTAAAAGCTTAATTAGCTATACTAAAAGTATATTATAATAAAAGTAGTTAGCTTATATATAATAAAACTTAATATACTTAAGAGGGTATATAAAAAACTATATATAAAGTTCCTCCGCCGCGTAGCGGATAACCCCTTACTTAGCTAAGTAGTTAACGATTACTAGCTACTACTAGTAATTAAGGAAAACAATAAACTAAAGTACGTTATAAAGAAGATTAAGTAAGCCCGGTAAAAATAGATTAAAAGGGGGATATAGCGCTAAGTCTTAGTAAAGTAGTATAAGTATACTAACTTAATATAGTAGCTAATTAGCGACTTTTAGGATATAATTGCTTTAAAGGAATTTAAAGGACGATATAGCAACGTAATAAAGAATAATAAGGGTAAGGCGGAAGGATAATAGTAGGCCGAGCTAAGGAGTAAGGGATAGGACGAGGGAAGTAGCGAAGAAAAGGAGGAAAACTAAGAAAAATAAAAGGAAGTTTTAAGCTACGCTTAGTAAACATTAAGACAATTCTAAATAATAAGTATAAGGAGGATACGCTATAAACGCATACTAAGTATAGATAATAATAAGATAGATAAAAGATACGATAAGATATAATAAGATATAAAGCGGATACGAATAAGATATATAAAGAACTATAACTTAATTAAAGCAAACTACTTACTACTTACTAATACTAATAAATTAACCTTAAACGTTAAAGTATATCTAGGCTTAGCGCGCCGTAGTAATAGTATAAGCTAACTCCGTATATTATAATAATTATTAATAATGCCCCTTTAGCTAGCGTTTATTAAAGATCGGAAAACGTATATATAAGTTAGTATAGCAATTTTTAAACGTCTTTTAAAATATATAATCTTAAAGCGCGTTTATAGCGGCGACTATATCGCTAGTATACTAATATCGCGTTTATATTATATCTTATATAGTTTAAAAACAAGGACGTATAAGTAAATAGCGTAATCCGGCGCGGGTATAAGTAAAATAATTACGGGCGCGGGGCGAGGCTTAATTTTAATAAGCCTTATACTAAGTATCCGCGTTAAGAGATACTATACGTCCGATATATATAAGGTAAGGGGGGCGCTATATAGTAGTACTACGTATCGCGCTCCGCTTACTAAGTAATAATAGCGGGCGCGAAGACTAATATAAAGGCGGTAGCGTATAGTCGCTAAGCGTGCTAAGAGGCGCTAGACGGGTAAACGCTTATAATATAGCGGGAGATAGGGCTTAAGGGGTTATAGTAAATATATTAAGGCGCGGCGCGGCGAAGCTATTATAAAAAGGGGCGCGTATATAAGTAAATTAATAATTAAAAAAGGAAAAGAAAGAAAAGAGGGAGAGGGAAAAAAGAAGGGTATTTATACTTAAAGACTATAAGCAGCGGGTAGGAAAAATATGCTTTAAGCACTAATATTAGCGGTAAGCAGAGGAAATATATTATACCGCCTTAGCGCTATTAAGGATAATATAGCGGCGCGGATAGGTAAGTATATAATATATCCGACGCCTTAATATAATATTATTTAAGGAGGCGTTAGCGTATAATTATAAGTATAATAAAGACGACTATACTAATTAATACTAAGTGCGGAGCGGGGGGGGGCAAGGCGCCGATATTATATACCTTAGTATATAACGGCTTAAAAAGGGGATAGTATTATAGGCTATACTATAAAAAGAGCTATAGTTATACTATAGCGAACGACTTAAAGTCGGGCTAACGTATAGCTAAAGTTATATAAGACTTTACTTAAACTTAGCCTAAGTTCGACCCGAACTTAACCTAAGTACGGGCTACTTAAGCGACCCTTATAAAGTATAAAGCTATATAGCTTAAATAGAGATTTCCCCCTTCCCTCTTTAGCTTTAAATAAACAATTATTTAGCTATATATTATTAAACTAAGTATATATAGGCCCTTAATATATATATATAGCTAAACCTTATAAATAAGGGCTAGGGCTATGCTTAAAGCTCTTATAGTAAATTAAGTATAAGGCCTTAGTATTTATACTCCTTATATTTATAATACCTCCCCTTAGCTATATATAAGGCATATATATATATAAAGCCTTATAATATAGCCTCTCCTTTATATATTACTTTAGCCTTAATGTTTTTTAATCTTAACTAATTATAACTAACTATTCCGCTTATATAATACCTTATTTATATAAGAGCCCTTTAAAGTCTTATTTAGCCGCCTTTTTTATTTTTAGCTACTAAATAAATTAATTATATTTCCCTCTTAAAAGGCCCTTTATAAAGCTATCCGCGATTATCTTATTAGTCTATACTTATACTAGCTAAAAGAAGCCCTTATTAGTATAGTAAATAATCTACTTATAGCGGATATTAATATACTTAGTCTTAGCTAAGTTATTCCTATTTAATACCGTAAGCCTTACGTTTTAGCTATTTATAAAGATTATAAATAAACTTAGCTATAGCTAGCCTAGCTTTATTAATAGCTAATATTGCTATATCGCTACTATACCTATAAGTATAAGGTTTATAAACTCCGCCTTTATTAATAAAGTTACTATAATCGTTTACCTCTTACTTTTTTAAAAGATAAGCTTATTACTAAGGAATATAATATAGCCCGCTATAAAGCAATAAATACTTTAGTTATTAATAAAGGAGGTATTTATATATACTTAAAGCTTAAAGTCTTTAATTAAGTATTTTCCCCTTATTATAACTTTATAGTTTAAGGTGCCCTTAATATAACGCTATAGCGTTTTTATAATCGCTATATAGTTATATATTAAGTTACTATTAGCTTTAAAGAGCTTATTTACTATATATATAATATTTAGCTAAGTGCTTATTAATAAGTAATTAAGGTTATTAATTTAGCGAAGCTACTTTATAGTATTTATTATAGGTTCTTAACTCTTTTAATTATAAAGAACCTTAAGTTTTATTAGTTATAGCGCTTTTATAGCTTTAGTAACCTCTTAACTAAATTTCTTAAGGATCTTTTTAGCGAACTTTATTTAGTATATAAAAATCGTTCTTACCGCTTTATCCCGTTTAAATTAAATACTTAGGAATTCTTAAGGCTTACTAAGCTACTTAATCTTATATAGCTTAGTTAAGATATTAGCCGCGGCCTTAATAGCTTCCTTAATAAGTACCGCTATAATAAAATTATCTATATAGATAATCGTAAGTATATTACTTACTTTATAGCAGAGGATATACTTATTTATCTTTAAGCGCTTAAAGCTATATTCTCTTAAATCTATACTTACTTAATTATATTATTACTTAAGCGAGCTTTTATAACTATATAAAGCTTTATTAAGCTTATAAACTTAGCTTATACTATCTTTAAACTTATAAGGCTATATAATAAAAGCCTTTTTTTATACTTTTATATATATATAAGTATAAATAATATTAAATTATTCTTATTTTAAGTTCTTAATTATAATAATTATTATAAATAGCTTTAATAAGGCTTAATACGCTACCGCTATATAAAGCTCTTTTATAAGCCTATCTTTTAAGTTTTAGTCTCCTTAAATAACTTAATAGGTCTTTATAAGGGGTTTTTTACTTTAAACTAGCTTCTTAAAATATATTTATTTCCTATTAAAGACTTAAGCCCTTTATAGTCTATAAATAAGGCTTTAAGCATTTTTTTACTTTAATTTATTAATTTCTTACTTTATCGCAAGCAATTAGCGGGTCTTATAATTATCCCTCTTAAAGGCCTATTTTTAAGTTATTAGTAATTCTTTTATAATAGCGATTATCGTACTAAATATAAAGAGAACTAGCTAGTTACTTAAGTTATTAAATTAGTCTTTTTTTTAGTAAATTACTTTAAAGGCTATTAATATACTTAGTTTAAATAGGTTTTAGTATTAGTTTATTATAATAAGCTCTTTTATTAAAGCCCTTAATATAGTCTCTTAATGCCCTCCCTTAACCGCTATTACTTAACTAATCTATTAGCGAGTTAGCTAATTATTAAGTTAGTATACCTTATTAACTTATAGTACTTTAAGTAAGGAATCTATAAGTCTTTTACTACTAAGGTTTAGCATATAAGGAATTAAGCGTATTTTTAGCTATAAGGTCTTTAGGAAAGTCTTTAAGTAACTTATACTTATAAAAGCAATCCTTAAACTACTTTAAACCTTTATAGTCTCTCTTAAGTATACTTCTAGCCCTTAAACTAAAGCATTTAGTATTAAAATATTTATATTATTATCGCTTAGCTTTATTATTATTATAAGTAGGGAAGGGGTTTAATAAAAAGTTAGTAGCGCTAGCTATAAAGCCTATTACTACTTAAGTGGTAGTAGTAGCTTTAAAGCTTACTATTACCTTAGCTTATTACCTTTAACTTAAGGGCTACTTAGCTTACTCCCCTTAAATTTATCGTTCTTATTATAGTTAAAATTATCTTAATAGTTAAGAGTATTATAATAGCTTAAGCGATATAGTATTATATCCTTTATAAGGTTAGCGTTATCCTTATCCTTATTAAAGACTATAATATTATAGTCTTTTTCTTTAAGGGGTAAGGTCTTCTTAATAGCCTTATAAAAGTATATACCCTTAGTAATTATAATTCTCTTTTAGTTAAGGAGCTATACCTTATAGATATAACTATAAAGCCCTTTAAAACCTATAAGTCTACCTTTTTACGCTTTAAGGTTTATTTTAACCGTCTTAGCTAATATCTTTTATAGCTTAGTTATATATATAATATAACTTTAAGTCCGGATATATTTAATAGAGTATATATAAAGGACTTTAATCTCCTTAAGTAAGGCTTTTAGCGGCGCCTCCTTTAAAGCCGTGCTATATATAAGTAAGAGGTTTACTATATATATAGCTATCTTTATATACTAAGGCTAAAGGAATTTTAATAGCCTTATTTTAATATATATTACTTTTATAGACTTTATAAGCGTGCGGCCGGCTCTTTTTACCTTGCCGTTTTATTAAGATATATAAAGTACGCTATAGCGTAGTATAAAGTAGTCCTCTTTTAATTAAGCTTTTATCCTCTTAATATAAGATTTTATTATGTTATCGAAGGCTAGTACTTAAATAAAAGCGCTAGTAGCGCTATTCTTAACCTATATCTTCTAAGCCTTTATTATATTAAAGGCCCGATCTTATATAGGCGAAAATAGTGCTTAGTAAAATCTAGTAAAGACGTTAATACTATAAAGGTAATAGTTAATACCTTTATAGCCTATAAGCTTATATTAAAGGAAGTCTTAATATAGATATATAAAGAAGGCTTAAGCTACTATACTTAAGCAACGCCTAATTATTACGTTTGCTTTCCTTAAGTAGTAAGCCTTATAATAAAATCTTTTAGCCTCTTCCTTATTAATCTTAAAGCTAGCCTTATTATATACTTTAAGGACCCTTTTTAAGCTAGTATAGCTAAGGCGGCGGTATATCGTCTTATAATTTATATATTACTAAGTATATAGTAAGGCTATAAGGCTAAAAGTTATATATATACCCCTTAGTTTTATATTTAAGATCGTTATAATATGTGTTTTTTATTTAATATTATAGACTTTAATCTTAATAAGTATATAAAATAAGCGTTCCTTAATATTATTTAGCTTAATACCTTTCTCTTTAAAGCACTAGTTATTAATAAAGTTAGCTAGCGATACTAGCGCGTAATTAATATTTAATAACTTTAGTATAACGTTACTAATAATAACCTTAACGGTGCTTATAGCTTTTACTTATAGCGGTGTTAAAGTCTTTAACTTATAAGGTTATAGGGACTTAAGCTATAGCTTAAGCCTTATTATATAAAGAGGGCCGGGTCTATATATATAAACACAAACCCGCCGTATATAAGCAGGCTCTTTATAGCTTATTATTATAATACTACAGACGGCACCTATATACTAGCCTTTACTTACTCTATAATAATATAAGCTATTAATTATAGACTTATTTAACGGTATAATAGCGGGAGCTCCGCTTTAAGCGGAGCGGGACGACGCTATTATAAAGTCGTTACGGAACGCCTTAAAGGCGTTAAAAGGTGCGTTAGCTAGCTAAAAGGATAACTTCCTCGCCGTATTAAAAGGGCCGACTATAAAGCCTATTTTAACCCTTATAGCATTAGCCGCGCTAAGAATAGCGCCTATAATTACTATAATACGGAAGCCGCTCTTATAGCCGATATAAAACGGGAAGCTAAAGAGCTTTTACTTCTTCTTTAGCCGGCTATAAGCAAAATACTATACTAATAAAGAATACGGCCTTAATAGCGGCCGGAGCGCCGTTTAGTACGCGCTCTTATATACGCTACTAAAGCTTTAAATACGGAGGATCGCGGGCTTTTAGGAAAAAGGGGGCTATAATAGCTCTTAAGACCCTTAAAACTTTTTCTAGCACCTTATTTACGCGTTTAGCAATATATAAGAATAAGAAAAAGCATAAGATAGGCTACGCACCTTTAAATAAAAGGATAGATAGTCTTTTAAAGAGTTCCTCCTTAAGTTTAAAGAAACCCTCTTTTAAGCGGCGGGTACTATAATATAAAAAGATAGCGCGAAGCTAATATAGCTATAAAACTCGATTACCTTAACACTCTATAAGCTACTTATCCTTATTATTATACCGTCTATATATAGCGAGTATGTTAGCCGCCTTATAAAAGTAGCTTAAGGTTATAAATAGACGCTTTATTTTTAAAAGTTATAAAAGCGCACTTTATATAGCGGGGATAAGGTTACCCCCTTTTTATAAGACGCGCTTACCGTTAACGTTAATAGCGATACCCTTATAACCGCGATAAAGACTAACCGCGCGAAACGCTTAAAGAAGGCGTCTATAACCTTAACCTCTTTTATACTAGCGGGCTAGTCCTTTTAGTAGTAAGCGAAATAGGTCTTTAGCGATAAGATTTAAAAACGATATACTAATAGCTAATGCCTACGCTATAAAGCGGGCTCTTACTTCGCTATAAAGTGCCCGTATAAGCCGGTAAAGCGTCTTTTTATAGGAATCCGCTTTATAGCGGTCGATATACTACTTTAGCTCGCCTTAGATAATAAGGACCCCGCCCTTTATAAAGCGGAGGGAAAAGAATAGCTTTAAGGCAAAGACGGGCCTTAAAGCTATAGTTATTAGTATAAGTAAGGTAAGAGCTAGCAGCCTGTATAAAAGAGGATCTTACTTTAATATAAGTTATACTTAATTAGTTTAAGTCTTTTACCGCTCTTATAAATAAGGGATACTAATGCTACGCTATAGTAAATAATGCGTTCGTATGTTAAATACGAGTGCTTATTAAAAGGATTACCCCGCGCTAAGTAAAAGGCGCTTTAAGCGTAATAAAGGGTGCGGAGATTAAAGGCATTACTTAGCTAGCTATAAAAGTAGCTAGCTATTTAAAGCTTATTATAGTATATATAATCCCGGAGCTTAAATTCTCTTTAATCTTAAGGAAGCCTTAGCTTATATATAGATAGTCCTTCTTAGTTCCGCACTAAAAAAGGCTATAGTTCGGCCTAGCGAAGATATAGCTACGCTATATTAACGGCGCCTTTAAAGAGATAGGGGCTATACTAAGGCTAGCTAATACTACTAAGGTGCTAGCCTTAGTTTTTATAAGTACGGTTAAACGGCTTATATACTAAAAAGGTAAGGCTGCCGCTAACGTAGCGATCTACGCTATAAGCCTTGCGGATATCGATAAGGCTTTAAAGACTAAAACGCTAAAATCGCCTATAAACTTATAAAGGGTAATCCCTTAGCGCTTTTATAACTTATTACCGCTCTTTATAAAGCACGAGGCCGATAAGCTTAACCTTTATAAGTAAGGAGTCGACTATAAGATCCTTATCCGTATAGATAAGCAAGGAAGGGAGTTCCTTACGCCCTTTAAGCCGCTATATAGTATATCCCGGGCTAAGTTATTAGTACTTAAAAAGACCTTTTAAGACCTTTTAAATAAGGGGTTTATCCGGGTAAGTAGCTTTAAAGTAGGCGCCTTAGTGCTTTTTATTTAAAAACTAAGGGGTAGAATCCGCTTTTACTATAACTATTAAGCCCTTAACGTAATTACGCGGCTAGACCGTTACCTACTTCTTATAATCTTTAATACGCTCTATAACTTATTAAAGGCGAAGTAGTTTACTAAGCTTAACGTTATATAAGCGTTTTATAAGGTGCGGATTACGGAGGGTAAGGAGTAAAAAACGGCCTTCCGCACTTATTATAGCTTATTTAAGTAGCTAGTAACCCCTTTTAGTCTTATTAAGGCCCCGGCTACTTTTTAATATTATATTAATAACGTCCTTCGCGACTTTCTTAATAAGTTCGCCTTTACTTATATCGATAATATTCTTATTTATAGTAGCGGCTTATATAAAGACTATATATAAAAAGTACGGAGGGTCTTAAACTGCCTTTACTTATATAGCTTATACCTTAATCCGGATAGGTACGAGTTTAAGGTTAAGTATATAAAGTACTTTAAGTTCGTAATTTATACCGGCGCGGGCATTTAAGCGGACCCCGTTAAGATATAGGCGATTTAGGACTAAGATGCCCCGATAATATAAACTAGTATATAAAGCTTTTTAAGCTTTATTAATTATTACTATATATTTATCCGTAGGTTTTTTAAAATCGTTATACTATTAAACGAGATTATAAGGAAAAAGGTAGCTTTTTATTAAGGACCCGTATAAAAAGGTGCGTTCCGTACGCTTAAGGACTTATTTTTATAGGCCTTAGTACTACTTTAATAGGATTTTAACTATATTACTATAGTAAAAGCGGACTATAGCAGCTAAGCGCTTAAAGGCACGCTCTTATAAGAGGTAAAGGGGCGGAAGTAGCTTATAGCCTTTTACTTAAGGAAGCTAACTCCGGCGGAAAGGAACTACGCTATTTATAATAAAGAGATACTCGCTATTATTAGCTATCTTAAGCAATAATAAGCGGAGCTCCGTAGTTATAAGAGCTTTAAAGTCTTTATAAACTACCGGAACCTTAAGTATTTTATAACCCGCTAGCACCTCTTTAAGCGGTAGGCCCGTTAAGCTAAGTACCTATCCCGCTTTAACTTTTAGATTAAGTATAGGCCGGGTTAAGACTCCGCCGTCTTAAACGCGCTTTCTTAGTAAGATTAAGACCGCACTATAAACGCAGATATTAAGGCGCGGGATTTATAGCTTATTCCGTAAGCGGCGTTACGTATATATATTAAGGTCTCCTTTATTAAGGAACCTTTAACCCTCTTATTTAGTACCTTTATTAAGGAGCCTTTAACCCCCTTATTTAATAAGGTAAACCCGCTTACTATATTAAAAGCGGGTATCCCGCCCTCCTTACTAACGCCTCCTTAAGCGCTAAGTTCGGGGGACTAAGTAGGCCTAAGCGCTTAAGTAGCGAGGATCTTTTAAGATAAGGGCCTTTAGCGTCTTTAAGATAAGCTAGCTTCTTAAGACCGTATATATAAGAGCGTGCGGCGCGCTATAAAATCCGGCGCGCGTTCCTTAAATCTAAAGCTATAATTAAAGGTATAAGTAGCGGACTATTATATCGACTTAAGGGGGCACCTCCGCTAAAAGGGTAGGTTATAAGTGCCGGGCGCCTCTTATATAATAAAAGCTAATAAGAGGAACGCCCCGCTAAAGGATAAGCTAAGGAATAAGCTTTAAGGGAAGCTAGTATAGCTAATCTATAACTTTAATATTATTAGCTACCCCGGCCGATAAAGCATAGCGGTAGGGCTTATAAAGGACTTTTATTAGCTTTTTATATAGCACTATATATACTACTTCCTTTATAACTATAATATCTACGGCCGTATAAAAATCTAGTAAGCGCTTTATAAAAGGCTCTTAAAGTAGCTACCGATCTTAAACTAGTTTTAAATATATATTTAAATAGATTTTATAACGGACTTTCTGCTTATATTAAGGGGGAATCGCTATATATAGGTTATTAAGGACCGCCTTAATAAGGAAGTAGTGCTTAAGCTAATACCCTTTATAAAAGCGGAGGTATATATAAAACGTTTCCTTTAATACTAAGCGCGGATATATAGCTAGCCTACTTTAATTATAAGTAATAAGGGCTTTAACTAAATTAGGCGCTTTTAGCAATACCTTTATAAGCTGCTTTAAGTTACTTAACTACTTAGCTTCGCGTATTACTTATAGACCGATAAAGGCTTAAAACGCGTTAATTAAAAAGTATAGGCCTACTTATAAGCTATAATAGCCCGGAACTAAGCAGACTAAGACTATTAGCTCCTAGCCGCATAGCTTACCTTAAATAGCAAGCTTTAAGCGTTTATTAGCATAACCCCTTTCTTCGCAAAACGCTAATAAAGGCAAGGCTTATATAGATAAATTCGCCTTTTTTTTACCCTCTTTCCTTAAAAAAAGTATAGCGTAATAGTATTTTAAAGACCTTTTAAAACTATAATAAGAAAAGCTTAATAAGCTTAGTATTAAACTAAGCTAATAGATCTCCGCTTTATAAAAACGGTTTAAAATCCGCTAATATATAATAATATAAGCACTTAATAAAGAGCACTTTACTATTTAAATATAATAATAAGGTCCGACTTTAAGTCTTAAATATCTCGCTTATAATATAAAGCTAAGGCCGCGATAGCTTTAAACCCCCCTCCTTAATACTTTAAGCAGCGGATATAGCGGCGGAAGAGCACTTAGCCGCCTTACTAAAGGCTTAAGCTACTCGCTTCGTTTAAAAGCTTAAGGAGACTACGGACTATTACTAATTAGTAATAATAGCGGCCGCGTAGGATTAAAAGCGGCACGCTAATAAGTCTAAGTCTTTAGTAAAAAGTTTCGCATTAAGGGATAAAGTTTAGTTAAACTTTTATAACTACTAATCCGGCCGCTAAAAGAAAAAGCTTAACTAGCTATATATAAAGTTTATAATATAAAGAGTTATTAGCCTATAAGTTATAAAGCTTAAAGGGCTACCTTTAAGGATATATAATAAGATTAATATAAACTTATTATGCTAAGCGGCTTAAGACCCCTTACTTAATTAAGCGGTTATAAACCTTTAGCCCCTTATAATCTTAGTTAAGAGGGAAGAGGAATTCGCAATTAAAGAGGTAAAAGCAGCTTATTAAAAGAAGGTAAGTAAAAGTAAGTAGTAAGAAGTACTTATTAAGTAGTATAGCTACTTAAACCTAACTTAAAAGCTTATATAGGAGCTTATAGGCGCTAACGCTTTAAATAAGTTTAAAGCCCTTTATAAGCTAATAAATAAAAACGATAAGCCTAGCGATTAATAGCTCCCCTTTAAGCGGAAATAGGAGGCTACTTTAGCCTTTTCGTTACTTATAGTATCTTACGGAGCAAAAGGGAAAAAGGAGTTATATTTAAGGCCGCCTAGCCTAAGCGACTAAGGCCTACGCTACTTATCCTTATCTTTAGTCTCTTCCTTATCGTTATCTTTATCCTCCCCCTCCTCCTCCTCCCCCTCCTCCTTAAGGGCGGCGGCGGCGGCCTTTAAAGCGCGGAAATAGCCCTTTAGCCTAGATATCTAAGCGGCGGCGGCGGCGAAGGGGTTAAAAAGGGCGGCAGCGGCGGCGGGCACAATAAGGCCGGCGGCGGCGCTACCGCGGGTAGTGCGGACGGCTAAGATAAAGGCAGCGGGAATAGATAAAAGCACTACTAATAGCGCTATAAAGGCGGTATTCCTAACTAAAAATAGTTAGCGCTAGTCGCTATAGTAAGCGTAGTAAAAAGGGAGGAAGAAAGGAAGGGGGGACTTACTTAAGTATATAGCTTATCCGCTTAAGCGAGCGTAGGTAATAGTAAGCGGCGGCGGCGGCTTTTAATTATACTTTAACCGCTTTATTACTAAGTGTTAAAGGTTAGAGCAGCAGCATAATTATAAGGAAATTAGGAGATTATATAATGTTACGTAATAAAGAAGTCGATGTTATATAAGGTAGGATTTTAGCTAGAATTAATTAATAAAGAATTAAGTGCGTGAGTGCTTGTAGAATCTCTAGCTATTTAGTAGCGGGAGATTCGCCTTTTATAGATAAATGTGAGGGAACGGAGTGACATATCTAGACCGGCCTTCGGGCGGTCTTAAAGCCCGAGGAATGTTAATTTTAAAGCATTTTACCCCGTAGCTAGATGTCCTTTCCTTATACGGCAATTCGTGTTTAAAGTTAGTTAAGGTTAGTTTAGGTCTAGGCGGATCCTTGTTTTATCTAGCTACCTTAACCTCCTTAGTTCTATATATAACGTTATAGATATTGTATAAGAACGTAAGGACCTAGAAAATAACGAGCCGAAGCTAGGCTATTTAATACGGGTTTTTCTATAATTTATACACCCCCCTTTGCTTAGCTAATTAAGTAAGGATTAAATAGCTGATTTATTAAAGTAGTAAAATCACTCTCTTATACTAAGGTCGGCCTTTTAAGCTATCTTAGCAGTAGTAAAGATAGCCGGAGCCGCCTTATAAGCGCGGCCGGTATAAGTATAAGCGAAGTAGCTACCGCTAAAGCGACCCGCTTACTTATAATAAGCATAGCCGCTTAATAAGTAGCGTATATAAGACTTATTATAAGCGGCGTTAAGCAATACTTACCGCTTATATTAAGTTATAGGTTAGTATAAAGATAGCGTACTTAAAGAAGCGGACTTATAGCGCTTAATTTAGCGGTCTTAAGGGTAGTAAGGGGGCTGCTAAGGGGTAGAGTTATAAAAGCTAGCAATAGCGTAGTTACTTATTAAGGTATTATAAGCGTAAGTATAGCTAAGGAGGCGGCGGCGATATAAGCGGCGGTAGCGGTATAGGTACGGCACTTAAGCTCGATATTATTAAGGAGCTCCGATATAAGTACTAATAACGTAAACGATATATTATTTTTATAAAGGTTAGCTTAAAGGTATTTACTCCGTATACCGGAGGGCGATACTTATAGTATTATTATTACTATTACTATTACTACCGCTATTACTACTACTACTATTACTATAGTTATTGCTAGTTTAAAAGGAGGAGGAAGGAAAGGAGGGTTAAAGGCGGAGGGATAGGGTATTTATACCCCTTAGTCCTTAACTTAAGGCGCGGAATACTTAGGCCGCTTAATACGCCGCCGGGCTATTTAAGGCGGATAAGGTGCTTGCTTAGTAGGCGGACGGGCCTTTTAATAGGTAGCCGCCCGATTAAGGGCGGCTGGCGGTAGCGGGTAAGGCTATTAAACCCGCTATTATATAGCCTTACTTATTATAATATAAGTTTAGCGCTTACTAAGCCGCGGACTAAGCAGCGCTTTATAATAGCTAGTAGCCCCTTATAATAGCTCCGAATTATATAGCGTAGTACGGGAAGCGGAGGCATTATATTAAAGTCTTTAACTTATAAGGTTATAAGGACTTAGGCTATAGCTTAAGCCTTGTTATATAAGGAGGGCCGGGTTTATATATATAGATACGGACCCGCTATATATAAGCAGGCTCTTTATAGCTTGTTGTTATAATACTATAGATAGTACCTATATACTAGCCTTTACTTACTCCGTAATAAGCGGGCTGCTATTTAATAATATTATTAAAAAGGGGTTAACGGCCTTAATATTAGTAAACTATTTTAAGTTATTAAAGTAATAAGTCGCGTATTTAAAGTTTATAATAGCTTTATTTTAAACGGGCTTATATTTATCTATAACCGCGCTACTTAAGAGGTAGCTATTTAATTTGCTACTAGCTATTATAATAGCCGCGTTGCCCGCTTTATTCCCTTTATTACTAGTCGTAGCCTTAGCGGCTTTAAGTGCCTTTTAAAATTTAAGAGCTTTATTAAGGTACTTAGTTTAATAATCCGGCTCTTTATATATAACTTTCTCTAGCTTAATACCGCAGCCGCACTTTAAAATAATCGTCTCCTTAAAAGTATTATATTTCTTACTTAGTCTACTAAAGCTAGTAGTGTTTTTATTAAAGTCCTCCTTAAAGCCCTTAAAGCCCTTAATACTGCTTTTGCTATTATTACTAAGGCCCTTATTTTTATTAAAGGCGGCGTTAGTAAAAGCCTTTAACTTTTTAGCTTTAGCTACTTTTATAAGCTATTTATATATCTTATCCTTTAAGATATAATTCCCGCGTTATTAATTATATACTTAATTACTAAACTAATTAAAGCGATACTTTTAAATGCCCTTAAAGGCTATAATTATAAAAAGCCGTTTTAAAAAACCTTTCTTTACTATAATAAGTAAATCTTAGTATTAATATAGCTTCTTTATAAACTCTTTAATACTAGTAAATTTCTTTTTATTTATAATAATAACTTTTATAAAAGTAGTATAGAATATAACCTTAAAGACCTTTATAAAAGACTCCTTAATTAAGTCTATAGTCTTTTTAGCGGTTATATAAGCTTTTTACCCGTTTTCTATAAAGAGATCCCTTATCTTAAGTATAATGCTTGTAATAATACTATACTTCGCCGCCTTATTATTCTTTTTTTATATACTAAACTTAAGTATACCCGCTAAAAGCATTACCTTAGTATTATTTAGGAAGCCTTTAAAGTATTTTACGCTAAATGTAATTATAAGCTTTATTATCTATAAATTATTATTTTCTTAGCCTTAAAGCTTATCTATACTAGCCTTTTGCCCTTATCTCGGAGCCGTTAATACTATTATATATTTAAAGTTAAAAGAGGTTATAAATCTACTAATAGCAATTATCTTATTATACTAAGCCGTTAATAATAATAGCGACTATCTTATAGCAGATGTTTTACTACGTATAATTTAAATATAAAGTTAGCTAAATATAGCTATAAAGTCGTATCCTTCTTAAGCGTGTGCGTCTTATACGATATATTTAGTTAAGGCTATTAATTTATTATTATTATATAAGTAGCGATAGCTTTAATATCTTAAGCTACCGCGCCTTTACCTTAATCTTTAAAAGCCTACGGGTTAAAAGGTTTAAAATAAGATTAAGATAATTAAGATAATTTAGGTAAAGAGGTTAAGGTAGTAATTTCGCAGCGCGTAAGGGCTATAACCTATAAAAAGAAAGAGCTATAAAAGATAATAATAGTATTTAGCTAGCTAGGAAGAAATATATATATAAAAGAGTGCCTTTATATATATATAGCTAACCCCTATAAATAAGGGCTAGGGCTATGCTTAAAGCTCTCGCAGTAAATTAAGTATAGGGCCTTAGCGTTTACACTCCTTATATTTATAACATATACCTTTCCTTAAAGGGGCCTAAGTACGTACCTTCCTTTTAGGCGGCCTAGGTACGTACCTTCTTTTAAGGCGGCCTAAGTACGTACTTTTCTTTAAGGCGGCCTAAGTATATACCTTCTTTTAGGGCGGCTTAAGTACGTACCTTCCCTTAAGGCGGCTTAAGTACGTACCTCCTTTAAGGCGGCCTAAGTACGTACTATACCTTCTTTAAGGCGGCTTAAGTATATACCTCTTTTAAGGCGGCCTAAGTACATACCTCTCTTAAGGCGGCCTAGGTACGTACCTCCTTTAAGGCGGCCTAGGTACGTACCTCCCTTAAGGCGGCTTAAGTACATACCTCCTTTAAGGTAGCTTAGTATTATAAACGTAAGGAGTATAAACGCTAAGACCCTATACCTAATTTACTATAAGAGCCCTAAGCATAGCCCTAGCCCTTATTTATAGGGGTTAGCTATATATATATAAGGGCACCCCTTTATAAGAGAGTGATTTTACTACTTTAATAAATTAGCTATTTAATCCTTACCTAATTAGCTAAGTATAGGGGGGTGTATAAATTATGTAAAAACCCGCATTAAATAGCCTAGCTTCGGCTCGTTATTTTCTAGGTCCTTACGTTCTTATATAATGTCTATAACGTTATATACGGAACTAAGGAGGTTAGGGTATCTAGATAAAACAAGGATCCGCTTAGACCTAAACTAACCTTAACTAACTTTAAACACGAATTGCCGTATAAGGAAGGGATATTTAGCTACGGGGTAAAATGCTTTAAAATTAACATTTCTCGGGCTTTAAGACCGCCCGAAGGCCGGTCCGGAGATGTCACTCCGTTCCCTTATATTTATCTATAAAAGGCGAATCTCCCGCTACTAAATAGCTAGAAATTTTATAAGCACTTACGCACTTAATTCTTTATTAATTAATTCTAGCTAAATCCTGCCTTATATAACACTAACCTTTTTATTATATAACATTACGTAATCTCCTGATTTCCCTATAATTTCCCTGCTGCTTTAACCTTTAACACCTTTATATATATATTCCTTTTTAGCTAGCTAAATACTATTATTATTTTTTAAAGCTCCTTCTTTTTATAGGTTATAGCCCTTACGCGCTACGAAATTACTACCTTAACCTCTTTACTTTAATTACTTTAATTATCTTAATTATCTTAATTATATTTAAACCCTCCTTTTAACTTATAGGCCTTTAAAGACTAAGGTAAAAAGGTAGCTTAAAATATTAAAGCTATTACTACTTATACTATAATAATAAATTAATAGCTTTAAAGGTATGCTTTACGCAATATATATACTTAAGTAAAATATAACTTTATAGCTATATTTAACTAACTTTATATTTATATTACTAGCGGTAAAAGGCTTACTATATTAAAAGCTTAGTATAATAAGATAGTTATTATTAGTAAATTTATAATATCTTCGAACCTTAAACATTTAATAGTATTTTCGGCTTTAAGATAAAGGTATAAGGTTAGTATAGATAAGCTTTAAAGCTAGGAAAATTATAATTTATAGATAATAAAGCTTATAGGTGCCTTTAAAGTAAAAGACTTTAAAGGCTTCCTTAATAGTATTAAGGTAATACTTTTAGCGGGTATACTTAAGTTTAAGATATAAAAAAAGAATAATAAAGCGGCGAAGCATAGTATTATTATAAGCATTATACTTAAGATAAGGGATCTCCTTATAAAAAATAGGTAAAAAGCTTATATAACCGCGAAAGAAACTATAAACTTAATTAAAAAGTCTTTTATAAAGGTTCTTAAAGTTATATTTTACGCTACCTTTATAGAATTTATTATTATAAATAAAGAGAAGTTTATTAGCATAAAAGAGTTTATAAAAAAGCTATATTAATACTAAGATTAACTTATTATAGTAAAAAAAGGTCTTTTAAAACGACTTTTTATAATTATAGCTTTTAAAGGTATTTAAAAGTATCGCTTCAATTAGTTTAGCAACTAAATATATAATTAATAATATAAGAATTACGTTTTAAAGAATAAGATATATAAATAGCTTATAAGAGGAGCTAAAGCTAAAAAGTTAAAGTCTTTAGCTAACGCCGCTTTTAGTAAGAATAAAGGCCTTAGTAATAATAACGGAAGCGGTATTAAGGGCTTTAAAGAGGACTTTAATAAAAATACTACTAGCTTTAGTAAATTAAGTAAAAAATATAATACCTTTAAGGAGACCGTCGTTTTAAAATATAACTACTATATTAAGCTAAGGAAAGTTATATATAAAGAGCCGGACTATTAAACTAAGTACCTTAACCGGGCCCTTAAATTTTAAAAGGCACTTTAAGCTATTAAGGCCGCGACTAGTAATAAAAGGAAAAAGGCGGGCAACGCGGCTATTATAATAGCTAGTAGCGAATTTAATAGCTACCTCTTAAGTAGTATAGTTATAAATATAGATAAATATAAGCCCGTTTAAAATAAAGCCGTTATAGACTTTAAATACGTAACTTACTACTTTAATAACTTAAAATAGTTTATTAATATTTAGGCCGTTAACCCCTTTTTAATAATATTATTAAATAGTAGCCCGCTATAAAGAAAAGCTATAAGCATTATTAAGGTTATTATTAGCAACGTTATACTAAAGTTATTAAATATTAATTACGCGCTAGTATTGCTAGCTAACCTTATTAGCAATTAGTACTTTAAAGAGAAAGGTATTAAGCTAAACAATATTAAAGAACGCTTATTTTATATACTTTTTAAGACTAAGGTCTATAATATTAAATAAAAGATATATATTATAACGATCTTAAATATAAAACTAAGGGGCATATATATAACCCTTAGCCTTATAGCCTTACTATATACTTCGCAATTATTAAGGGCTTATATATACTTAGTTTAATAATATATAGCTAAATAATTATTTATTTAAAGCTAAAAAAAGAAGGGGGAAATCTTTATTTAAGCTACGTAGCTTTATACTTTATAAAGGTCGCTTAAGTAGCTTATACTTAAGTTAAGCTTAGGTTAAACTTAAGCTAAGTTTAAATAAAGTCTTATATAACTTTAGCTATATATTGGCTTAACTTTAGGTTATTCGCTATAATATAACTATAGCTTTTTTTATAGTATAGCTTATAATACTATCCCCTTTTTAAGCTATTACGCACTAAGGTATATAATATTAGCGCCCCGCCCCTTACTTTATACTTAATATTAATCGGTATAATCGTCCTTATTATACTTATAATTATATACTAACGTATCCCCTTAAATAACGTTATATTAAGGCGTTAAATATATTATATACTTACTTATCCGCGCCGCTATATTGCTTTTAGTAGCGCTAAAACGGTATAATATATCTCCTCCGCTTACTACTAATATTAGTGCTTTAAGTACGTCTTACTTTCTTACTACTTATAGTCTTTAAGTATAAATACCCTTTTTCTTTCCTTCTCCTTTTTTTCTTTTTTTTCCTTTTTTAATTACTAATCTTCTTATACGCGCGCCCCTTTTTACAATACCTTCGCCGCGCTACGCCTTAATATATTTACTATAACCCCCCGCACTTTATCTCCCGCTATATTATAGGCGTCTTTTTGTCCGGCGCCCCTTAATACGCTTAGTAACTATATACTACCGCCTTTATATTAGTCTTCGCGCCCGCCGCTATCGCTTAGTAAGCGGAGCGCAATATATAGCACTACTATATAGCGCCTCCCTTACTTTATATATATTAAACGTATAGCGTTTCTTAATATAGATACTTAATATAAGGCTTATTAAAATTAAGCCTCGATTTATACTTATAATTATTTTACTTACGCCCGCACCGGATTATGCTATTTGCTTATATATCCCTATTCTTAAACTATATATAATATAATACTAATATAATATTAGTATACTAGTAATATAGTCGCCGCTATAAACGCGCTTTAAGACTATACGTCTTTAAGAACGTTTAAGGATTACCGTGTTAACTTATATATACGTTTTCCGATCCTTAATAAACGCTAGCTAAAAAGATATTATTAATAATTACTATAGTATATAAAGTTAGCTTATGCTATTATTATAGCGCGCTAGGCTTAAATATACCTTAATATTTAAAGTTAATCTATTAATATTAGTAAGTAGTAAGTAGTTTGCTTTAATTAAGTTATAGTTTCTTATATATTTTATCTACGTTTACTTTATATTTTATTATTTCTTATTATATCCTTTATCTATCTTATTATTATTTTTACTTAGTACGCGTTTATAGTATATCTTTTTTATACTTATTATTTAAAATCGTCTTAATACTTACGAAGTATAGCTTAAAACTCCTTTTTATTTTTCTTAGTTTTCCTTCTTTTTTCCGCTACTTCTTTTATCTTATCTCCTACTCCTTAGCTTAGCTTACTATTATCTTTTCGCTTTACCCTTATCGTTCTTTATTATATTACTATATCGTCCCTCGAATTCCTTTTAAGCGATTATATTTTAAAAGTTGCTAATTAGCTACTATATTAAATTAGCATACTTATACTACTTTACTAAGACTTAGCACTATCTCTCCCTTTTAATCTATTTTTACTAAGCTTACTTAAATTTCTTTATAATATACTTTAGTTCGTTATCTTCCCCGATTACTAATAGTAGCTAGTAATCGTTAATTACTTAGCTAAGTAAAGGGTTATCCGCTATATAGCGGAGGAACTTAATATATAATCTCTTATATACCCTCTTTAGTATATTAAGTTTTACTATATATAAGCTAACTACTTTTATTATAGTATACTTTTAGTATAGTTAGTTAAGCTTTTAATAAGGCCTATTTATAATATACTTCCTTATATTTAGCTATACTTTATCCCTTACTTAAAGTCTTTCTACTAGTATATGCGATTAGTTCGCTATCTCTTTTTATTTTACTTATAACGCGGCGATTACCGTTTAAAGAAAGTTAGCAACCTTCTTTATCCTTTATATAAAGCTTTATATACTATTTATGTTTAGTATAAGCGGTCCTTCTTCTTATACGATTTAAATTAGCTCGATATTATACTTATATATAGTAAAGAAAAGGCTTATACTTATTATTAATACTACTTAATTATTAAGCGCCGCTTAAGTATAAAGTAGCTATGCTTTTTAATTATCTTACTTATAGTAAACGTATACGCAGAGGTATACTTATACCTTTTAGTTCGCGCGCTTTATCGTCTTATTAGTTTATAAGTAGTAAGCTAAACTTAGTTTCCTTTAAACCTTAGTTTATTAGTAAAATTTCTTTTAAAATTACTTTATTTAGTTTATCCTTTAATTTAAAACGATAAACTTTAGTATTTTATAAAAGCGGAAGTAAGATTATAAGAACTTAGTAGCGTATATTATTACTTTTATTATTAGTATCGCTTTTAAAGTTATTGCCTTTATTAGCTTATTTATTATTACTTAAAGGTTTTAAGAGCCTTTAGTCTTTATTAATAATAAGTTAACTATAAAGTTTATTATTAAGTATATAAACGGCTATATAAAAGGCAGTAATAGTTAAAAAAGCCTTTTTTAAAGTTACCTTTAAATATACCCCTTATTATATAGCTTATAGTTCGTAATAAGCTAGCGTACTATTAATAACTAGCCTAGCTAAAAAAACTCTTAAGTTAGTATTATAAGCGTCCCCTTACGCTTTAAGTATTTTACCGTTATTAAGTTATATATCCGCTAAGCGATTAATACTTAAAGCTTATTTAGCTTTTTATCCTCCCCCTCCTTAAAGTATTAAGCCTTACTTAGCACTTAAAGCTAGTCTTTAAAGCGAAGGCGCCCCTTTACGTTAATTATATACTTACTTACTTAAACCTTTAATTGCTATTTTAAAGTAAGCGATTAGTCGCTGTTTTATACTACTTAAAATACTACTTAATACTCCTTTTTCTTTTATAATATCGCTATTTACCGCTTTTATATCTCTTACTTATTAAATATATAGGCTAGTTATGCTTATTTCTTAAGTATGTCTTACCTTAAGTTTAAGTTAAGTTTTAGCTAAACTTTACTTTTATTTGCCTTACCTTTATCTTAAAGTGCGGGGTTATTTACCTTACTTATATAAGCGATTAACCTTATATTCTTTTCCCTTATTTATATTATCGTAATAATATACTTTTCTTATACTAATTATTATAAAAGGTTTATATCCTTACCGCTAAGGGAGACTTAACGTTTTATTAATTACGCGCTATTTAAGATTATCTATACTATATATCTTATTTCCCTTTTATTAAATACTCTTTTTAGCTTATCTTAATCGCGGCGCAATAAAGCGTTAAGTACTATTACTAACCTCTTTAAGCGGTACTTTAATATAAAGTTATATAAGGCGAGCTTTATCGCTTATTTACTTTACTTTTTATTTAACTTTCTCTTTATTATAAAGTACTTTAAAGTCTTATAATCTATTAGCACTATAAACGCTAGTATATTATATAACTTTACCCCTTAAAAGTTTAAGTTTTATATAATTGCAAGTAACTCCTTATTATAAATCGGGTAGTTATATTCCGCTATATTAAGTCGTTTTATAAAGAAACTTACTAAGTATTATATCTTATCCGGTCTTACTTATATTAGTATACCGCTTATTATATATTTAAAGCAGTCTATCTTTAAGTACGTTTCCCTTTTAAGGTTATATAGCTATAGTATTAGCGCGTTATAAAATACCTCTTAAATAAACTTAAACGCGGCTTAGTATTTCTCGGTTTATAAAAACGTTATATTCTTTTTATAAAGGCTATTTAAGCACCGTAAGGCCTTAGTATAAAGTGGGATAAAAGTATAGTAATAATTTATAAACTTAAGGAAGCTTTAAACGCCCTTTATATTTTTTAGCGCTTACTACGTCTTAATAGCTTAAATCTTCTTTAAGTTATACTAAACCTTACCTTTAGCTTATATAATAAAACTAAAGTACTTTACTTTTTTTATTATAAAGTCGTATTTCTATAAGTTTAGTATAAGGCCTACTTCTTATAACTTTTTAAGCACCTTTACTACTTTATTTTAGTAGTCGTAAAAAGACCTTAATAAGTAAATTAAAACGTTATCTATATACGCTATAATAAACTTATAAAAGTAATCTTTTAGCACTTAGTTAATATAGCGTTAAAAGGTAGCCGGGGTTTTTATAAAGTTAAATAAGTATACTTATTACTTAAATAGTCTAAACCTTATTTAAAAGGCTATCTTAAACTTATAGCCCTCCGCGATTTTAATTTTATAAAACGCTATAATAATATTAAGTTTCGTAAACTAATATACCTTCGCTAATATCCTTAGCGTTTTTATAATTAATAATAGCGTATACTAATCCTTTTTCGTAATTATATTTAAGGCTTAATAATTATAATAAAAGTATAAGTAGCTATTAGCCTTCTTTATAAATAATACTAGCGCCGTAGCTAATAAACTACTTAAGCGGATAAAGTTTGCTTTTAATAGCTTATTTAAAGTCTTTTAAAGGATAAAGAGTTTTTCCTTTAATATATTATAAAGGGGCCTTTATAGTAATAACAGCTTCTTACTATTCTTATTTTAAGTAAGATAAATCTTATAGTTTATACTTAAGAGTATTACTATTTATACTTATATATATCTCTATTTATACTTACGCCCTATTTTAAAGATACGTACTAACGCTAGCCCGCCCCGCTAACTTATAGTGCCCGCGCTTAGTAAGTACCCGTACTTTCTAAATAATACCCGCGCCTATATATACGTAGCTTACACACGTAGCTAGCACGTAGCGCTCTTAGCTATAGCTTAATTCGCTTAACAAACGCATCTTTAAAGCTCTCGTAAGATGCGCGCATAACGCGGCCCGTTAATTAATCTAGCGCCCTTAATGCCCTTAACGCCGCTTAAGGGTCTTATATATATGCGGGCGAGGGTCTTATATATATAAGCAAGGGTCTTTAGTAAGAGCTTTAAAGGTAGTAAGAGCTTTAAAGGTGTAATATATATGCGTGTGTGGGCGCGGGCGGGCGCGCGGGCATTTAAAAGGTATAAGTACTTATTAAGCGCGGGCACTATAAGTTAGCGGGTCGGGCTAGCGTTAGTACGTATCTTTAAAATAAGGCGTAAGTGTAAATAGAGATATATATAAGTGTAAATAGTAATACTTATACTTAATTAAAATAAGGGTTACTTAAGTGCCTTTATAAGTGCGAAAAGGTCTAAATAAGCTTATAATACTTAAGCCGGGATATAGTCCGCTAAGTTAACTAACGTCTTTAGCTAAAAGGCCCTCTTTATATCCTTTATTATAACTACCTTTATATTAAGCGCTTATTATTGCTCTTAGTTATCCCTTTAAGCTCTTTTTTATTAGCACTCCGCTAAGAAGATAAAAGCGCTTACTAGCTTCGCTTTTTAAATATTTATAATCTTTACGGCTTTTTTTAATCCTTAAAAACTAATTTAAATCCTTGCTTTTTTATACCGGATTTAGTCCCTTTTAATATTATAAACTACTTTATTCTTCTTTATTTACGGTCTCCTTAAAAATATATTATAGCTTAACTTTAATATTATATAGGCGAATATTTATTTTAAGTGCCCGTTAATCTTTATCTTAAATACTACAATCCTATTTATTTAAAGTATTAGTACGTCCTTTAAAAAAAGCTATAGTAGCCTCTTTATCCTATTTATAAAAGGTATTTAAAGCCTTATCGCTACCCCCTTACTTATTATAGTATAGTAGTTATAGCCTATATCTATAAGTACGTTAAGCCCTTTTTTCTTATTAATACTAACTTTAAGCAGTACTAAGTTTAGTATAAGATACTTCCTTATTAACTTTTAGGCCGTTTACTATTTCTTTTTCTTTTTTAGCGCTTAACTTTACGCTAAGGTTCCTTTTTTCTTAAATCGGAATCTACTTTAATTACCTCTTTAGCTATAGCTATAACTACTTATAAAGTTCCTTCTTTCTTCTTTTTATAAAAGTAGGCGATATACTATATTACTATATAAGCAAAATACTTTTATATATTAAGCTAGCTTTATCCTTCTCTTAGCTAAGTTATAGCATTAATTTTACTTATTAAGGTATCGCCTTTTAAGTCTTTTCGGTCTTAAGTCGCCCCCCTTATTACCTTCTTTTAGCTTTAAAATAGCTACTTAGTTTACTAAACCCTTTTTAGCTTTACCGCGATTTATATTACTTAATTAGTATATATTAAGAAGCTTAAGGTTTAAAGGTTAACTATTACGAGTGCCTCCTTAACGCGAAGGCTTAAGGCGCTTTTTAAGAATACGATCTATATATTATATAGCTATAACCCCCCTTCCGCCTTAAAGAGCCTTTACTTAAACTTAAGGAGGAACGCCGCGAACGTTTAGTTCTTTCCTTATTTAATTATACGGATAGCCGCCGCTGCTTATAATTAAATATTAACGTAAAGGTAAATTAAATTAAGGTACTTAAAGAATTCTTATTAATCGTAACCTTAATCCGCGTTAGTACTATAGTAAGTCGCTATAGTTTATTATAGCCCCGTATTTAAGTAGTTATAGATTAAGTAAAAAACCTTCTTTAAGCTTAAAAAGAAGTCTTAGTTAATCTTATACTTTTCTTATATATATCGTGCTTAAAGTATAAAATAGCGATGCTAGCTATTAAATTTCCTTAGCGCTAAAAGTAGCTTTTATTAGTTTTTTTTTCTTTATTACTTTTTTCTTTATTATAAGTATTACGGCCCTTATTATTATATTATAAGGTAGTATTAAACTACTTATTAATAAGCCGGCCCCTTCTTATATATATATCCTTATTATCTTCTTTAGCTTTTATATTAAGGCCTTAAACTAGCTTATTAGCTATTAAATCTACTATTAGCTTACTTAAACTTAGTAGCTTATTTTAATAGCCTTTACTTATAGCGAGAGGATCGCTTATTTAACCCTTATTTAAATATTAGCCTCTTTTAGCCCTCCTTCTTAAGCCCCTTTAGCATAGCCCCTTTATACTAAGTAGGCTTCTTACTTATATTATATTATAGTTAATAAGTCTTTTCTTAAGTTATATAACTTTATTTAAAAGGAGCTTTAAATATATTAAGGGCTTATATATACTTAGTTTAGTAGTATATAGGTAAACGATTATTTATTTAAAGCTAAAAAGGAAAAAGGGAAATCTTTATTTAAGCTATATAGTTTTATACTTTATAAGGGTTACTTAAGTAGCCCGTACTTAGGTTAAGTTTAGGTTAAACTTAAGCTAAGTTTAGGTAAAGTCTTATATAACTTTAGCTATATATTAGCCTAACTTTAAGTTATTTGCTATAATATAACTATAGCTTTTTTTATAGTATAGCCCGTAATAGCGATATATAGATTATAAGATAATATACTACCGCTTTAGCTATATTAGCTTAAAGAAGGTCCTTAAAGTATATAATAAAGCTAGCCTTAAGATTAATAAAGAAAAAGCTAAGAGAATTTATTATAAAGCATACTACTTAAGGAAAACGGACGCGACAATTAGTTATAGCTTAAGTATAATAGCTTAAGCGTTTCTTATATATATATATTAAGACTTCCTTTAATATAAGCTTATAAGCTATAAGGGTATTAACTATTACTTTTATAGTATTAACGTTTTTACTGGATTTTACTAAGCACTATTTTCGCTTATATAAGATTAAGTCTTTAATATAATAAAGGCTTAAAAATATAAGTTAAAAGTAGCGCTATTAGTGTTTTTATTTAAGTACTAGCTTTTAATAATATAATAGAATTTTATATTAAAAGGATAAAAGCTTAATTAAAAGAGGATTACTTTATATTACGCTATAATATACCTTATATATCTTAATAAAATAGTAATATAAAGAAAGCTAGCCGCACGCTTATAAAATCTATAAAGGTAATATATATTAAGATAAAGCTACCGGAATTCTTTTAGCCTTAGTATATAAAAAAAGCTATATATATAGCGAACCTCTTACCTATACGCAGTATAGCTTTAAAGGAGGCGCTATTAAAAGCCTTACTTAAAGAGATTAAGGTCTTTTATATATACTTTTTTAAATATATCTAGACTTAAGGTTATATTATATATATAACTAAGCTATAAAAGACGTTAGCTAAGATAGCTAAAATAAACCTTAAAGCGTAAAAAGGTAGACTTAAAAGTCTTAAAGAGCTTTATAGTTATATCTATAAAGTATAGCTCCTTAACTAAAAAAGAATTATAATTACTAAAGATATACGCTTTTATAAAGCTATTAAAAAGACCTTACCCCTTAAAGAAAAAAACTATAATATTACGGTCTTTAATAAGGATAAGGATAATACCGACTTAATAAAGGATATAATACTATATCGCTTAAGCTATTATAAGACTCCTAACTATTAAGATAATCTTAATTATAATAAGAATAATAAATTGAAAGGGAGTAAGCTAAATAGCTTTTAAGTTAAGGGTAATAAGCTAAGGTAATAGTAAGCTTTAAAGTTACTACTACCCCTTAAGTAGTAATAGGCTTTCTAGTTAGCGCTATTAACTCCTTATTAAACCCCTTCCCTGCTAGCAATAAGAATAAAGCTAAGCAATAATAATATAGATATCTTAAAACTAAATGCCTTAATTTAAGAGCTAGAGGTATACTTAGGAGAGACTATAAGGGTTTAAAGCAGTTTAAAAACGGCCTTTATAAGTATAGGTTACTTAAGGACTTTCCCGGAGACCTTATAGCTAAAGATATACTTAATTCCTTATATACTAAACTTTAATAGTAAGAGACTTATAGATTCCTTACTTAAAGCACTATAAGCTAATAAGGTATACTAACTTAATAACCGGCTAACTTATTAGTAAACCGGCTAAGTAGTAGTAGTTAAGGGAGAGCATTAAAAAACTATATTAAAGGCTTTACCGAAAGAGCTTATTATAATAAACTAATACTAAGACTTATTTAAACCGGGCGTATTAATAGCCTTTAAAGTAATTTACTAAAAAAAGGATTAATTTAATAACTTAAGTAATTAGTTAGTTTTCTTTATATTTAGTGCGATAATTACCGCTATAAAAGTATTATTAATAACTTAAAAATAAGCCTTTAAAAGGAATAATTATAAGACTTATTAATTGCCCGTAATAAGGCGGGAAATTTATAAATTAAAGTAAAAGGATATTTAAAGCCTTATCTATAAACTATTAAGGGCATAAGTCTTTAATAAGAAATTAGTATATCTTAAAAAGCTAGTTTAAAGTAAAAAACCTTTTATAAAAGCTTATTAAGTCGTTTAAGAAGATTAAGACTTAAAGAATAAGCTTATAAAAGAGCTTTATATAATAGTAGCGCACTAAGCTTTATTAAAGCTATTAATAATAATTATTATAATTAAGGACTTAAAATAAGAATAATTTAATATTATTTACGCCTATATATATATAAAAGTATAAAAAGAAGCTTTTATTATATAGCTTTATAAGCTTAAGGATCGTATAAGCTAGGTTTATAAGCTTAATAAGGCCTTATATAATTATAAAAGCTTACTTAAGTAGTAGTATAACTAAATAAGTATAAACTTAAGAGAATACGGCTTTAAGCGCTTTAAGATAAATAAGTATATCCTCTACTATAAAGTAAGTAATATACTTATAATTATTTATATAAATAATTTTATTATAGCGGTACTTACTAAAAAGGCTATTAAGGCCGCGGCCGATATCTTAACCGGGCTATATAAGACTAAGTAGCTTAGCGAGCCTTAAGAATTCTTAAGTATTTAATTTAAATAAGATAAGGTAGTAAGAACGATTTTTATATCCTAAATAAGGTTCGCTAAGAAAATCCTTAAAAAATTTAATTAAGAGGTTACTAAAGCTATAAAAGCGCTATAGCTAATAAAACTTAAAGTTCTTTATAACTAAAAAAGTTAAGAACTTATAATAAATACTATAAAATAGCTTTACTAAATTAATAGCCTTAATTACTTATTAATAAGAACTTAGCTAGATATTATATAGATAGTAAATAAGCTTTTTAAAGCTAGTAATAACTTAATATATAACTATATAGCGATTATAAAAAGGCTATAGCGTTATATTAAGGGCACCTTAAACTATAAGGTTATAATAAAAAGGAAATACTTAATTAAGGACTTTAAGCTCCGCGTGTATATAAATACCTCCTTTACTAATAATTAAAGTACTTATTATTTTATAGCGGGCTATATTATATTCTTTAGCGATAGGCCTATCTTTTAAAAAAGTAAGAGGTAAATAACTATAGCGATATTATTAATAAAAAAGGAGTTTATAAACCTTATACTTATAGGTATAGCGGCAATATAGTAATATTAGCTATTAATAAAGCTAGGCTAGTTATAGCTAAGTCTATTTATAATCTTTATAAATAGTTAAAACGCGAGGCTTATAGTATTAAATAAAAATAACTTAGTTAAGACTAAGTATATTAATATTTACTATAAATAAATTATTTACCGCACTAATAAGGGCTTCTTTTAGCTAGTATAAGTTTAGATTAATAAGATAATTACGGATAGCTTTATAAAGGGCCTCTTAAAAAAACATAATTAATTTATTTAGTAGCTAAGAATAAAAAAAGCGGCTAAATAAAGCTTTAAAGGGCTTTATATATAAATAAGTATATAAATAAAGCATTATATAAGCGGAATAGCTAGTTATTATTAATTAAGATTAAAAAACACTAAGACTAGAATAATATATAAAGGAGAGGCTATATTATAAGGCTTTATATATATATACGCCTTATATATAACTAAGGGAGGTATTATAAATATAAAGAGTATAAACGCTAAGGCTTTATACTTAGTTTACTATAAGAACCTTAAGCGTAGCCTTAGCTTTTATTTATAGGGGTTAGCTATTATAACGGGTCGGCCTTAACGGGGCTAAAGTAGTAGTTATGCTACTGTTCGTTGCTGCTGCGGGGCAGCTATTTAATCTACCCGCTACGGCAGGTAGTACGCTAGGCGCATAGCAAAAGAAGACGAATTAACTAAGCTGCTAGCTAGTTAATTAACTACGTCTATTAAGGGTTATACGGGCGCAGCCTAGGCCTAATCTAGGGCCTAGCCCGTAACAGCTATATATATATAAAGGCACCCTTTATATATATATTCCTTTTTAGCTAGTTAAACACTATTATTATCTTTTAAAGCTTTTTCTTTTTATACTTAAGTACGTACCTCCCTTAAAGCGGCCTAAGTATATACGTGCCTCCTTTAAAGCGGCTTAAGTATATATATACCTTCCCTTAAAGCGGTAAGTACGTATTTACCCTTTAAGTCTCTTAAGTATACTTAATATAATAACTAAGATTATTAATATTATATAATATAAGAAATACTATACTAAAAATAAAATAGGTATATACGTATTAAGGAAAAATCCCTTAAGTTAAGTTTTAACCTTAACTTATATTTAGTCCGCTATAGCAATAGCTTATAAAGTAAGTTAACACTTCGCTTCTATATACACGCTATAAGCTTTTAAGCTAACCCTTAATAGGTATTTACTTATACTTCGCGTATTAATAAATTATATATACTCTATACTCTTTCCTAAACTAGTAAGTATATATTAAAAAACTAGTTACCTCTACTAAAAGTAAAGGCACCTCCTTTAAAGATAACTAGTATTCTAATATATTTTCCACACCTCCTTATAGGTCTACTCGTATCGGTATCCGTAAAGGAGGGTAGAGCTAGAGAGTGGCTTTTTTCTTATCCTCTAGCGCTCCTTAAGCTCTAAGATAGCTTACTCTTAATTTATTATCTATAAGGTTCGAACATTAAACCGCGCTATCCTAGCGCACACTATAGGCGCATATACGCAAAACGGAAACGGAACTTATAACCTATTAAAAAACCAGTTACCTCTGCCAAAAGTAGAGGCACCTCCTTTAAAGATAACTAGTATTCTAGTATATTTTCCACAGTACACCGCTCTAAATAAGTATATAAGTACCTACCTAGGTGTTCTATAAGCCGCTCTCATGTCCCCTAATCGATTGCACAATGACAATGTCGTAAAAAGAATAAAATAAAGAATAAAATAGGCAAGTACTTAATATAGATAAAGCCAATCATCGTCTTATATCTAGGCTTGTAGCGCGCCAGCCCTTTGTGATCCATGTGGACAGTATCCGTACTGTATTCGTACATGACGTAGGCACACTCATTGTCATGTTTGTCCATCTACCTACCTAGGTGCATGTATGGACAAAGTATCCGTTTGTGCATGCACATGCAAGTATGCGTCTAATCCCCCCTCACATCCAGACCAACAATGGCGAGACCATTCGAACGTGACTGAACTCAACAGCTTATGAGCAAGTAACCCCTCACCACCTCCTCTTCTCTTATCACGGGGCATCGGCTCCGTCTCCCTAACCTCCAAGGACGCCGGCTTGTCTTGCCCCCCGAGTCATATATTGGCTTGTGTGACAAATGATGAAAAGGAAAACACATGTGATGTGTCTTTTTACGACCAAGAACACCAGACAAGGGTAAATGCCGCAGGCAGTCTTCACACAGAGCCAGGATGGACATGACCTCGATTCACAAGACATGGAAAAACGTACTGTATTTGCTCTTGTTCAAAACATGAAGTATTTGTGGACAAAAAAGGCGGATATGTAACTGTGGTTTGGCGAGAAACCAAGGGTCAAAAGCGTTCCAGAGCCTCACCCACCCGTGCCAACGACAAGCGTGTGTCATCTCTAAGGAAGAAAAAATACGGTCCAGGAATAGCAATAATAACGCGCACCCGAACACCACGTCACCAGCAGCAAGTCTCAGAACCTCAAGAGTTGCTGTCGTCAACCCACAACCCATCCTCAGCACTGGTAGTCAACGTGCGCGTCGATGCAAATATCTTCGTCACCTTCGGTCCTCATGTTGAGGCCGATGCCGCCCTTCCAGTGCTCTTCTTTGACGTAGTAAGAGTTGGTGCTCCCTTTCGAGGCGCCAGGGCAGATGATAGAGGGGGCATCGGAGCTGCCATGGCGAGAGACGTGCATGCCTTGAATTTTGAGACCGGCGTTGAGAGACGTCAGACACGAGGCGTCGGCGCCGGACCAATGCACACCCGTACCGTCCTTGTTCCCATTGACCTTGCTGGCAAAGTCAAACTCGACCCAGCTATTGGCCCACTGATTATCTTTGTTGGTTTCGAGGGTTCCGGCACCGCACGTGCAGCTACCCTTGGTATCCGGATCGGCGGCCAAGTACTGATACTTCCTGGGCCCGAGCTTGAACTTGTGTAGTTCGCCACCCTTGAAGGTACCGGAGTTGGGCCCGCCATCTTTAGCCTTTTTGAGAGAACAGGCGCACTCTTGCTCCTTGTTGCCATCATTGATGAGCTTGATTTTGTACTGGTATTCTGAAGCAAGCGAAGACTGGATCATCTGCAGGTTGCAGCCGAAGTCCTCGCCGCCTGTGTTGCCAACCTCGACAATATCGGCATAAGTTGTGTCACGCTTCTGCTTTTTGTGACATAGGGGCTGCTTGGTGCTGAGGCCCAGACCGTTGTCATCGGAGTCCGATTTGGAGTCAGGGGGAGGTGGCTCTTGCTTCGACGAAGACGGCGTCGGATCGGCGGTGTATTGTACAGTAGACGTAGTCGTTTCGGGCGGCGAATAAGCTGGCGAAGGGGAAGGATTGGGCCTTTTGCCCATGAGGAACACGGAACGGTGCAGGTGCTTGTGGGCATGGCCACTGGGATGAGCCGAGACGCCCAAGGCGGCGGCCAGGAGGAATGTCGTGGCAGAGACCTTCATGGCGACTGTCGCGATGGGGTTGCGGTAATGATATGGGTCGCTGCAGTCGTGGTTGCAACGTCTGAATATTTCCAGAATACTCAGTGTCGTCAGGAGGGTTAAAGGAGCGTCAAGGTTTCAAGGAGTGGAAGATGAAGAGAGCGTCGACGAGTTGCAAAAGGCGGCGATGTTGAATTTGTAAAGAATGACTTGGCTAGAGAGCCGGGAAGGGTTTCAACAGAGCACCGTCAAAGGGACAAGGTTGAAGGGAAAGGAAGTGGGGGAAGGGGAGGGATGGGCCGGTGCGGGAGATGAGCGTTATTAAGGTGGGCAAGGGGGTAGGAAGGATCATGGAGGTAGTTGCTTATTTACCTTGGATATTGAACATCACCACACCACACCACCACCACCACCACCACCACCACATCAAAAGGAGTTGGTGCGTGTGGGTCCGAAGCGTCGTGGCCCGGCTTTCGCAGGTGGGTTAATTGCCCGGGTGTCTTATTAGCAGCGGCCTCCCCTGTCACCACCCACCAGTACAGGTACCCACCAAAAAGTACCGTGTACCTACCCCGTCCACCGTAAGCGTCGTGTCAGGTCAGTCGGTGACGAAATGGCCAGCGACGAGACGAGGATACGCCAGGAATTCGGGTGACTCTGATGCTCGAGCCTGGTTCACACGTCACCTGGTGGACGGCGGAATCGCGCGTTTGGGCAAAAGGCGCCACCGGCGCTCACCGAAGAAGGCGGGCTGCCATGCCAGGTACCAGCTTGTGCCCATTGGCCCGGCTACCGAGACCCCTTTTCAGCCCGTTGATTTGCGCCGGGGTTGTGGTGTCAGGACAGTGCACCAACCATATACACACTGTGACGTCGATTTCGCTTGGCCAGCCGGCGGTCAGAGCAGCAAGAGGCCCAGGTGAGGCCGAAATGACCGGTCACTGTCCATGCAAATGGCATCACCCCAGCCTTTGGAGAAGGCCAACAACAAGGCAGGGGGGGCGTCGACAGCAGCCAGCCACGTTTGTTGGCCCTGGGTCTGGGGTGATGCAGCCTCCTTCCACGCTTTGTCATAGCGTGGCGGCTTCTCACGTGAACGAGCACGCCGCCCCTCATGAAAGGAAAAACTCCCGGAGTGCCTACAGATCGGGGGTGGCCGTGCAAAGTGCGTCTAGTACCTACCAGGTCTCTCCTAGGTACCTGGTATTCGTAGATTCCGTTGATTCTGCCTGCCCGGCGCGTCCACAGTACCGACCGACACAAGTACCAGTCGCCTTCACATGTGAGAAGTGCTCGAGGCCAAGCGCACTTATGCAGGAACGTGGCATGCACAGATCACAGATGCGTGGTGCCTGGACTCGATACCACCTGGGGGCCCTCAGCTCGATGCACCACACTGTGCATGCGCTGCAGCAACCAACTCATGCCCGTCGTGGCATCTTTTGTCCAGCTGATGTGCTGGCAGCCTTGATTGCTTACAGAGGGCTCGACTGTTGGATGCCGCGCGACATGGTACCTGACAAAATGCAGACGCGGCCCTCCACACTGGAATCCGCTCGACATCTCCAAGCCTATCATGCCGTGGAGCTGAGGAGCCCGACACGGGGCGCCTATGGAGAGTAAACTTGATTTGTTCCTCAGTGACAGTCTAGGCATGCATGCATACACTGTACATACGCGCCCTTCGCCCCCAACTCTGTCCTGGATGGCCTCACAGTGCAGTGTCCTTTTGGCGTTTCCAACAAAACACGTGATTGAGACAGCTTCAGAGTCTCAAAGTGCCTGGGCTTCGTGTATGTACACTTACTCAGGTGTGTACTTGGGCGTGTGCTCATGCAGAGAACTCGCACAGTACAACGCCACACACGCGCTAGCATTCCTCCACTTTTCGATGCGGGAGATGTGCTTCCAGGTTGTTCTCCCGCGTGTCCATTCCATCGGCCCACCCGTGTTTTGTTCCCTCTATCCATGAAACGCCACGAAAAAAAAAGGCTATCCAGCTCATCTTCGAATGCCTGTTGTGCAACCGACAAGCCTTTTTGTGTTCGTTTTCTTTTTTCTTCTTTTTTTTTCTCATACCAAACCGTGCGCCCTCTTTCAAAACATCAGGAACGTCTAGGGTCGTCCACAAGACGTCAAGCAGCATTGCTCGACTCACACACCACATTCACCAATCTGATTCGTTTCGTCTGGTCTCGTCTTTGTTGCAACGGCTTCAAGTTTCACGTGAGGGACATGCCGGGAATGAAAAACAAAAGGCTGCCGCGGCATCGGCCTCTCTTGGCCCCAATGCCTCTCCCTCCTGCTGCGCCGACCCTGCCCTTTCTTCTTCTTGCCCCTTGGGCGTGGCAGTGTAGGGAGAGACAGGGGCAACAGGCGCCAACTGCATTGCAGGCATGCTGCCGGGTCGTGGCGCCGAGCCAGCCGGCCGACCACTCTAGCGGGTCGCCAAGGAGAAGGCGGTACCTACTTGGTAGATTCAGAGCACGGATACAGCGTGGCATGGAGATTTCCCAACGCAGACGCCCCCTGACATTTACCAGTGGACCAATACAAAGAAGCACAAGACCTGCGATGCATCCCCTCTCCCTTGCAGCCAAGGCCAACATTTATGCCCCACGCGAGCAAAACACTCGCAAGCAAGCGCTTGTTAGTTGACGATCCTGCACCTGCTGGCTCCACTGCAATGCGCCTGCACCCATGTACTCTGTACATACTGTCCGCATTCTGTAAGTCAGCGCTCGAGCACGCACCAGGTTGTCTGGCTGCTCATGGCCGTGCTTCTAAGCTAAAAACAGCACCGGCTTCCTTACCGAGGACGCATGTATGTATGGACATACATATGGTTGTGTCTATGGAAAAGGGAGCTCTGGAAGATGATGATAGTGTCTAACTAGCTAGGAAGGAATGTGTGTGCGAGGGGTGCCCTTATATGTATATATAGCTAACCCCTGTAAATAAGGGCTAGGGCTACGCCTAGGGCTCTCGCAGCGAAATAGGTAGAGGGCCTTAGCGTATACACTCCTTATATTTATAATACCTCCCCTTAGCTATATATAGGGCGTATATATATATTAAGCCTTATAATATAGCCTCTCTCTTATATATTACTCTTACCTTAGTATTTTCTAAATCTAACTAATTATAACTAGCTATTCCGCTTATATAATACCTTATTTATATACTTATTTATATATAAAGCTTTTTAAAGATTTATTTAGCCGCTTTTTTTATTCTTAGCTACTAAATAAATTATTTATATTTTTCTTTTAAAAGGTCCTTTTTAAGGCTATCCGCGATTATCTTATAAGTCTATACTTATACTAGCTAAAAGAAGCCCTTATTAATACAGTAAAGAATCTATTTATTATAAATATTAATATACTTAGTCTTAGCTAAGTTATTTTTATTTAGCACTATAAGCCTTATATTTTAATTATTAATAAAAATTATAAATAAACTTAGCTATAACTAACTTACTTTTATTTATAGCTAATATTATTTTATTATAGCTATACTTATAAGTATAAGGTTTATAAACTCCGCTTTTATTAATAAGGTCGCTATAATTATTTACTTTTTACTTTTTTAAAAGATAAGCTTATCGCTAAAAAATATAATATAGCTAGCTATAAAATAATAAGTGCTTAAGTAATTAATAAAGGAGGTATTTATATATATATAAAGCTTAAAGTCCTTAATTAAGTAATTCCCCCTTATTACGACCTTATAATTTAAGGTGCCTTTAATATAACGCTATAGCGTCTTTATAATCGCTATATAATTATATATTAAGTTACTACTAGTCTTAAAAAGCTTATTCGCTATATATATAATATTTAGCTTAGTACGTATTAATAAGTAATTAAAGCTACTAATTTAGCGAAGTTATTTTATAATGTTTATTATAAGTTCTTAACTTTTTTAGTTATAAGGAACCTTAAGTCTTATTAGCTATAGCGCTTTTATAGCTTTAGTAACCTCTTAACTAAATTTCTTAAAGATCTTCTTAGCGAACTTTATTTAGTATATAAGAATCGTTCTTACCGCTTTATTCTATTTAAATTAAATACTTAGGAACTCCTAAGGCTCGCTAAGCTATTTAATTTTATATAGCTTAGTTAGAATATTAGCCGCGGCTTTAATAGCTTCCTTAATAAGTACCGCTATAATAAAATCATCTATATAAATAATCGTAAGTATATCGCTTACTTTATAGTAAAGAATATACTTATTTATTTTAAGGCGCTTAAAGCTATATTCTTATAGGTCTATACTTACTTAGTTATACTACTACTTAAGCGACCTTTTATAACTATATAAAGCTTTATTAAGCCTATAAACCCGGCTTATACTATCTTTAAGCTTATAAGGCTATATAATAAAAGCTTCTTTTTATACTTTTATATATATATAGGCATAAAAAACGTTAAACTATTCTTATTTTCAGTCTTTAACTATAATAATCGTTATAAATAGCTTTAATAAGGCTTAATACGCTACCGCTATATAAAGCTCCTTTATAAGCTTATTTTTAAAGTCTTAGTCCCCTTAAACGACTTAACGAGCCTTTATAAAAGGTTTTTTACTTTAAACTAGCTTTTTAAAATAAAATTATTTCTTATTAAAAACTTAAGCCCTTAGTAGTTTATAAATAAGGTTTTAAGTATCTTTTTACTTTAATTTATTAATTTCCCGCTTAATTATAAGTAACTAATAAGTCTTATAGTTATTTCTCTTAAAGGCCTATTTTTAAGTTATTAATAATCCCTTTATATTAGCGATTATCGCACTAAATATAAAGAGGACTAGCTAGTTACTTAAGTTATTAAATAAGTCCTTCTTTTAGTAAATTACTTTAAGAGCTATTAATATACTTAGCTTAAATAAGTCTTAATATTAGTTTATTATAGTAAGCTCCTTTATTAAAGCCCTTAATATAGTCTTTTAAGGCCCTCTTTTAATAGCTATTACTTAACTAGTTTATTAATAAGTTAGCTAATTATTAAGTCGGTATACCTTATTAGCTTATAATGCTTTAAGCGGGGAATTTATAAGTCTCTTATTATTAAAGTTTAGTATATAGGGAATTAAGTATATTTTTAGCTATAAGGTCTTTAAGAAAGTCTTTAAGTAACCTATACTTATAAAAGCCGTCCTTAAACTACTTTAAACCTTTATAGTCTCTTTTAAGTATACTTTTAGTCCTTAAACTAAGGTATTTAATATTAAGATATCTATATTATTATCGCTTAGCTTTATTATTATTACTAGCGGGGAAGGGGTTTAATAAAGAGTTAGTAGTACTAGCTATAAAGCTTATTACTACTTAAGGGGTAGTAATAGCTTTAAAGCTTATTATTACCTTAGCATATTACCCTTAACTTAAGGGCTACTTAGCTTACCCCCTTTAAATTTATCGTTTTATTATAGTTATTAAGTTCGTAATAGCTTAAGCGATATAGTATTATATCTTTTATAAGGTCGGCGTCCTTTTTATTTTTATTAAAGACTATAATATTATAGTTTTCTTTTTTAAAAAGTAAGGTCTTTTTAATAGCCTTATAAAACTATATATCCTTAATAATTATAATTTTCTTTTAGTTAAAGAGCTATACCTTATAAATATAACTATAAAGCCTTTTAAGACCTATAAGCTTTTCTTTTTACGCTTTAAAGTCTATCTTAGCTATCTTAGCTAATATTTTTTATAGCTTAGTTATATATATATATAATATAACCCTTAGTCCGGATATACTTAATAAAGTATATATAAAGAACTTTAATCTCTTTAAGCAAGGCTTTTAGCGGCGCCTCCTTTAAAGCTATACTATATATAAGTAGGAGGTTTGCTATATATTAGCTATCTTTATATATTAAGACTAAAAGAATTCCGGTAGCCTTATCTTAATATATATTACCCTTACGGACTTTATAAGCGTGCGGCCGGCTCTCTTTACTTTACCGTTTTACTAAGATATATAAGGTACGCTATAGCGCAATATAAAGTAGTCCTCGTTAAACTAAGCCTTTATCCTCTTAACGTAAAATTCTATTATATTATTAAAGGCTAGTACTTAAATAAGGGCGCTAATAGCGCTATTCTTAACTTATAACTTCTAAGCCTTTATTATATTAAAGGCCCGATCTTATATAGGTAAAAATAATACTTAGTAAAATCCGGTAAAGACGTTAATACTATAAAGGTAATAGTTAATACCTTTATAACTTATAGACTTATATTAAAGGAAGCCTTAATATATATATATAAAGAACGCTTAAGCTACTATGCTTAAGCTATAACTAATTATCGCGTCTGCTTTCTTTAAGTAGTATACTTTATAATAAAATCTCTTAAGCTCTTCTTTATTAATCTTAAGGCTAGCCTTATTATACGCTTAAAAGATTTTTTTTAAGCCTATATAGCTAAGGCGGCGATATATTGTCTTATAATCTATATACCGCTAAGTATATAGTAAGGCTATAAGGCTAAAGGTTGTATATATACCCCTTAGCTTTATATCTAGGATCGTTATAATATATATTATTTAAGCGATATTATAAACTTTAGTCTTAAAAAGTATATAAAATAGCTATTCTTTAATATTATTTAGTTTAATACCCTTTTTCTTAAGGTATTAATTGCTAATAAAGTTAGCTAGCGATACTAGTATATAATTAACATTTAATAGCTTTTATATAATTCTATTAATAATAACTTTAATAGTACTTATAGCTTTTACTTATAGCGGGCTGCTATTTAACAATATTATTAAAAAAAGGGTTAATAGCTTTTATATTAATAAACTATTTAAGGTCGTTAAAGCAATAAGTCGTATATTTAAAGTCTATAATTATTATTATTATTAAGTTTATACTAAGGACTTAATTTAGGTTTTAAAAAATTCGATATTTTTAAAATAAAAAGAAAAAACCGGAGTGCTTAAGGTAAAACCTCCCTTCTTTCGTAGCTAGTCCGCCTCGCATAAGGTCTTATAACTTTATATAAGGAAATAAAGAGTACGCTTTCCGCTATAAGTATATCCCGCTCGCTAAGTAGTTTAACGCGGCCTAGTTAAGCTTAAGCCGCCTTTAACTTAAGCGGCCCGCGGCCCGGATCCTTAAAGCTTTAGACTTAAAGTATAGGCAGTAG